>JASANE010008547.1:0-20009 GCA_030248225.1 Trileptium ribeirensis
TTATTATTACATACGCATTATTACATATGCATCCATTTACGGATCCAGAAATTTTGAGTCACAAAAATTAGGAAATCACGAATAATTTCACGTATATAGTACCACACGCCTTCAATAATACCCACTGAAATCGTATTACTAGATACTTGAGTTAGACACATTCATACAGTATTCCCTTTAAAATTAAGCAATTAGCTAGTTTTTAGTTAATGGAAAACCAACAAATAAACTTAGCAAATTAGGTGCACATTTCACGTTGATTGAAACCGTTATATAGCACAATCAATATTACAGTTCGCATCAAAGCTATTATAGCGAATGGAGGGTATTATACGCCAATTTAAAGTAGTAAAGATCTCATAAACAACACGTAGTTTAGCTTTTAGTGTTCGCCAACTAATCCCGCTTAATTAAAAAATTCGGCAACATTTCGTTTACAAAGAAACACTTATCCTTCTAGCATTTTTGCGAGTACGAAACAGTCAAATTTAATAGTAATTTCTCAAACAGTTTTGCAGCAAATATCAACTGAACGATCAATTTCGTGGTTAATAGTTAACTAGTGAAGCTCGCTTGCGAACCAGAATTCGAGTGGTGAGAACAATCCCCCCCAAGTCTGTTGTAGAAAGCACACACAAACAAAGCCTACACACAGTACGCAGGTGCAGCATTATATAAACCGTGAGTGATGAGTCATAGTTACGCCCGCCTCTTTTGATAGCCAACGTATGCAGTAGACAAAACATCATATAACGAGTACAAAAACAATGAACTAACAATTTAATAATCAATAAAACCACAAATTGACCGTGAAAAGAACGTTAAAAAATTCAAACCGACACTTGAGAAAAATCTCAGTGTGAAAAATATTTGCCACACAATATTTTTGACACTCGCTAATCAGCTTGTTGGCCCAGAAAACCCCATATCCGACACTAAAACCAACAACAAGCACACATTTAGGTGCATTTCCCACGACTTTAATTTGGCGCGAACTATAAATTTATAGACTCCAGATTGGGAAGTAGTTGAAAACCTTGTTATATATCATTGGATGGAATAGGCCTATTAGTTTGCGATTGAGAAAATTAGCCAAAAACTGGAGGGGCTGCCAGAAAAATGGACCAAAATGACATCATTTTGCCCCAAACTTTTCCCACGGGAAAAAATTCAAAAATCGGGCTCCGTCGCTACACCTAAATCGACCATTGCGATTCGAATGAGCTATCTTGCATCAAAATCCGCCCAGCCGTTATCGAGATCCAGGTGCGACAGACACACACAGGACCTCATCAACCCCCTTCCAGAGCCAGAATTGAAAATTCTCGTTGCACTCGCTCGCTTCGCTCTCTCATTCCACTCGAATTCAAATAGGATGGTAGATGGGTGTAGGCTGTTTACTCTCGCATGCAAATAAACATATGTACCTTATCTTTTTATACAATGAACACGCTTCTACATTATATATTCGTTTAGTCAGAACATTGTAGGCAACAGTACAAACGTTTGAGTAATTATAGCTATAGCTACCAAAGCTTATTGTCCCATACTGCACCGAGACACGATATTATATGGTTCTTTTGCAAACGCCCAAAAGTTTTGCCGCTTACCGCTGTACACAACATTGGTCGTTCGAAACTTATGTACGTACCATGGATACGGCGGTATCAATGCAGCACCGTTGCCGAAATAAAACAAGCTTCGTGTACTGATATGTATTTTAGATCTGCGTCTAAGTTAAGCCTTAAGTCCAAAATTGCTCGGACATTATAATGGCACCACGCTTTGTTTAAGAGCATAATACCTTGCAACTAAAGTATGAGACATAACTTTTTGCGCAGTATTTCTTTAATATATGGTGCATGTGGCGAAATTTTCGTCACTGTATAGTACTCGCCAAAAATGACTGTCGCTCGCTCGAAATAAAGTCGTTCCAAAATATAATTTGTTTATTAATTTATATATGTAGTTTCGAACTTTCAAATGACACACTCGCTCTCTCGAAATGCGTCAGTCATTTCTGGCGAGTACCGCAGTATTTAAGGAAATTTTTTGTCCCTTCTCCTCTATATGCAAGTAGATCTGAGCTGATTTTAGCAGTATGACTTAGATCGTCAATGCGGTAAAAATAGATTTAATATGATTTGGCGAAAAAATTTCAAAAAATTATGGTACGGAAAAAGAACAATTGACTGGTAACCCCCAAAATCATTATCGAGGTATCTTCAAAATTGACAACTTTGTGACTGGAACATGGAGACACAACAAACTTACCTGCACTAAATTCAGTGGCACAATATCTCAATGAAATTAACAAGGCACAAGTACGATTCTTCGACCGCGCCATCTTGGTAAAAATTTATTGCTGTATGGATATATTTCACAAAGATACAAATTACAAATAATCGTAGTACAAATACCAAGAATTTTATCGTATTAAAATTTTTTGACAGAAAATAATGGTATGTGCGATAGAACCATTCTTCGACACTGCCCTTTTTTAAAGTCACTGATTAGATCTGTAATAATGTCACCTGGATGGTTCAAACCCGCTAATTTGTTATTATGCAAATAGGATAAATATCTATAGTCCAAAATGTTGGAGATTTAGTATACTAGGCTCATGTCTTATTTAATCGAAACAGACGGACGCAGATATCGCGCTGTCTTGGAGCGAACGCGTCTACATAATGTATTTTAATTCACATTTTCTAAAGTATTATGTATTACAAATAGCATTGAGATTGTAAGCAATAATTAATATAAATACGTTTATACAAACCATTATAATAAATACCATAATACGATAATAGTATTTATCGAACGTGCCGTAATGCAAATTGATGAAAATACATGCATTATTTAACAGATAAACACTGATAATTTCGTATTTAATAACGCACATTGGGTGAATTTGGCGTTCGGAGTCTGATTCAGGGTTTAGCATAATGAGTTTCTAAGGACTTTGTCTGTTCGTGGAAAGCACAAAGCTTTTGTGACAAAAATGACCTCAAATCATACTTTAATACGCACAACTAATTCCAATCACGTCGGAAAAAGGTATTGCCCGAATTCTCTGCGGAACAACGTACGGTTCGTAAGCCATGAGGCAAAACATAGGTTTTGGGTCTCAAAGTGAAACTTTACCCTTGTGACTGAATCCCAAAGTTAGATGGAAACTCAGCTGCAAACAAACAATTACCAACGTAATCCACTACACTCCGAGCCCGTGATGTCGAGATATCTACCACGTAGGCCGAGAAACATGAATAAGTCATAAATTAAAAACTAGCAATACTAGACTGGACTTATAGAATAACGTAAGGTATAATAGCACTTAAGTCTAAAATATTCTGTGTACAACATTGATTTTAGTCCAGTAATGTCTTGAACGATATACTGCCAGGCTGGAAAACCTTAGAAACCCATTAAAAGAAAAATTAATGTTAACTTAAATAACGTAGAAGCAAGTTATGTGTCCAACACAATTTATTATTAAGAAAAATGTCCAAAGCTAACACAAACATACAGTAATAAACATAATACAAGCAAATATAGTCGACATCGCAAACATATCGTGAAACATTCGCGAACATCAGTTGAATACCTGCTAATTTTGTGAGAACCATTCGCAAAAAATGCAATATTTCCATTCGTACCATAACGTTGTAACAACATACGCTCAAATGCTGAGACGTCACCGAACAAGAAAGGCTTGCATAATAGGTTTCTGGGACGAGATCCAAAAAAGCTACACCACGCATGCTGATAAGCATGCCCAACCACGGCTAAAACGAGGAGCATACATAATTCACTGTTGCCACTATAAGCGAGCAACAAGCAAATCATATCTCAAAGTAAAAGTTTATTTTCCCGCGAGCAAGTTGCGAGGCAGCAGCTGTCAATTTGTGCCGACTACTGTACAATAACAATTTCACGCTTAAGAGCAATGTAAAAGTGATGCTTATCTGAAAATAGTACATTATTTTTTGTGACTGTAATTTCTTGCGATCTACCCATATTTGAATAGTAAGATTTTAACACAACAGCTATTGCGATACTTACGGAGGGCATAATAATGACAACTGGAGGAACAGTTCAAGCCAAGCTAAATACAATTACCGTCGGATTATAATTTTTTCAGTAGATCCGCCTTCAAACGCGCCATCCAAACCAATATAACCGCTCATTAAGCGGTTTTCAGGAAATCACATTAGTATCGCTTCTTTAATTATTAAACATACCGGTCGCTAAATTAAAGAATCGTATTAATAATAACGATCGCTTGGAAATCATAGCGCTTATAAGCAAAGAGAAACTACGCTTTGACTCAAACGTTAATCAATACAATCAAAAAATGTGTTTTCCATGAGATCCCGCTAAAACATCATCAGTGTTACACTGAACGCGACGCGAGGGAGTACATCGATTGTCTGAGACAACGCCAGTATTGTTATAGTGTGCACCGTATTACTGCGACGTGGCAATAAATTGCGTTAGAACTTGCCCACATTCTGAACAAAACAACTGACGTAGATTTTTCTCAAAAATTAAGTACATTTCCCTCGATAGAAATAAATCAGACAACAATAAATTATTACAAACATTAGCACAATATCACATAATTATTATCAAAGCAAAAACAATATCTGTAAACAAATTACTATATAACAAACTATCGGCCAAGACCTCCACCACTTTTGGAATGCTGAATCAGCCACTGAAGTGTGATATCTGAAAAAGGTAACAACAGCTATACACAATAAATTATTATAAGAAATGTTGGGGTGGAAGTCATAGAGCATGTCAGGCGGCTTCTTATGACAGCTGTTTGGTCAAATCAGTGAGCTGCGATGTGTTCTCAAATTTGGACCGTAACTGACCTGACAAGCAAATCAGGGTGTAACTTGTTCAGACATTGTTAAAGTATAAACTTTCGTACTTGACCATATTTGTCACAAAAAAGTTGGAATTTATCGTGCTGCGTATTTGAATGAAGAATAAGTTGCCTTATGCATTGCCCTACGTGTGTGTATTACTGAAAGACAACTACCAGCAAAGAATGTTACGCCTCTGCAATGCAAACAGCTTAGGCTAATGATTATTTTTAAATGAATGAACTATTACCGCAGAATAAAACTAGTAAACGTAATAAATTACAAAAAGGGAGCCGCACAAGTTGGGGTGATTTTAAATTTTGCATAAAATGAACTAAATAAATTTTAGATACTATCAAGTTTCAGAACAGAAATGTCACATTGGTGTTTAGCGACACCGAAACCCCTCTTGTAATTTTTTCATTTTTGACCACTTTTAAAATTTTCAAAAATATAGTGAATTAGCATGTTTTTAGCATCTTCGAACTAGTAACTATCGAGATTGCAGAGCGTAGTGAAGCATAGGTACGCCTACGCCTTTTGCGTGCACATCAAATCAGCTCTCGATAGCATTCGTCGATGTGGTATATGTGGACATCACAAAATACCAGCATAAGTTACAATAAAACTAACACCGGCAATGAGTTTCCCATGCCCCAAAACCCCCAGGTGCAACTTACCAGCCGCCCAAGACGTCAAAACAAATTTTCAAATTTTGGGTCACTGAACCACGAGGGTACCTCAAATACCATAACTCCAAAACCAGAGCCTTAATCGAAAAACAAAAAAGAGGCATCGGAATTTATCATTTTACTATGAAATAAAACCAATCAGAGAAAGAAAATCTAATGTCAAGATAAAAATAACCTTGCTTCCGTGAAGGGTACTAAAAACCCTCATTTTCACCTCTGACCCCGAACCATGGGACGTTGCACCCCCGTACCCGTGGAATCATGGGTCGCAGGGGAAAACCAGCACCGACAATGAGTTTCCCATGCCCGAAAACCCCCAAGTGAAACTTTTCAGCCGCCCAGGACGTCAGAACAAATTTTATAACTTTGGACGCTAACCATGAGGGTGCCATACCTCAAACCCCATAATGCCAAACCGCAGCCTTAATCGAAAAACAAAAAGAGAGGCATCGGCATTTATCACTGGACTATGAAATAAAACCAACCAGAAAATAAAATTCGAAAGTTACGATAAAAATAACCTTGCTTCCGTGAAGGGTACTAAAATGATGTAGAAACCCTCATTTTGACCTCTGACCCCGAACCAAAGGGGTGCCAAACCCTTGTACCCATGGAACCGTGGACAGCAGAGTAAAACCAATACCGGCATCGAGTTTTTCATGCCCGAAAACCCCCAAGTGAAACTTTTCAGCCGCCCAGGACGTCAGAACAAATTTTCTAATTATAGACGAGGAACCATGAGGTTGCCATACCTCAAACCCCATAACTCCAAAACCGGATCCTTAATAAAAAAACAAAAAAAGAGGCATCGGCATTTATCGTTTTACTATGAAGTAAAACCCACCAGAGAAATAAATTCAAATGTTAAGATAAAAATATCCTTGGTTCCGTGAAGGGTACTAAAAACCCTCATTTTGACCTATGACCCCGAACCACGGGGCGTCATACCCCCGTACCCATGGTAAAATAGGTCACAGAGCAAAACCGGCACCGGCAAAGAGTTTCCCATGCCCGAAAACTCCACGGTAAAACTTATCAGCCGCCCAAGACGTCAGAACAAATTTTCAAATTTTGGGTCGAGCTCCGCTCAAAAACGCTCGGGAATGTACACGGTAAATCGACTATGCCGGTTCGAATGAGCCCAAGATCATGAAAATCGGTTAAGTCGTTCCCGAGTTATGGCCGAACACACACAGACGAAATTTATTAGATTTCACCCCTGCAACACACAATTTCCACTACGTTCTGATAATTTCTATTTTGGATTTTGTCTTATTAGGACTGAGGGGTTGATTTTGGGTTTAGAAAATCTGACCAATTTGTTTTATTAACAATTTGTTCCACTTTTACGCAAGATCGTGTCACTATGTTATATTTTTTAAAGACTGATTGGAGGGTAGGGGTTGGTGGGTATTTTTATTATGACGACTATCGGAATGAAAATGGGGACAGGAATCGTCACCGAAGATTGCGTGGTCCGAGCTATGGCCAGTATTACGCCAATGGGACGATTTCGTTGGCACGCGTCTTTATTTCTCGTGATCAGTATTTAGTCTTATATTTTGCGTTGCAGCACTCCACTCAAAGATCCCTATTCCTACTAATCACCACTTGTGTTTAATTGGTATTGTTTGAGTTATAGCAGGATAAGTTTAAGTTAGCTGATACTTTATTACAGTTCTTGTGAGTTCATACAATTGGCCCCGGACGGCTCACCATTGCAGGATTATTTAAATACCTGAGCCTAATTTCTTAGATTTATACTAATATTTGCCAGTTATATTAAACAAGCCGATCTCGGCTGGCTGCAGAACTACGTTACTAAAGCTGGATAGTAGCGATATAGTATTCAGCGGAAGTTTCTCGGTTCTGAACAACCAGGAAAGGCTGGCCGCACAGACAGAAATTCGTGGCCCCGGCTGGCTGGACAAAAATAGTACTTGGGATCTATCGGTGGCTCGAGGAGGTAATCGAATCATCGGCCATTACTCGCCCGGACTACTCAAGACTAGGACTACTTGTCAAACCGACCCCGCCTGACTGCGGCCTGACAAGCAGTACTACTATACCCGGAACCCAACTACACTCACGCGATGACTATCTCACTCGACACGCGGGCAGAATTTTTACGTATTACTAAGTCTATTATAGTTAGTATCCTAGCACTCATATTACGATTATAGCCACTTCTTGTCTTAGGGTTTATTTGGGAAATACTATTACTAATTTAATTAATAATCGATATTACGATTATATACTTATGGGTAAAGCTTTCTTCTTTAGCAGCTCCGTCCTTTCTGTAAGAAACACAATACCAGAATTAAATCTAACCGAATTCAAAACATCGCTTTTCCGTAATCCTTTGACGCTTCATAGTAGTCCAAAACCGAGAAAAATACTTTTAAACGCAATTCTATGCATGATAACTATTAAAAACCTGAGCAAGCAAACCAAAAATAACACACAAAAGCCTCTGATATGTTTATCTTGTTTATCTATCTCTCAGCCCAACACTCCATGCCATACGTGTTATTTGGTATGATTTTGAATGGGATGGGGTGGGTAGTAATATTTTATGACGGCTATCGGTTGGCTTTCAATGGCTCGCGTTCTTTTAGCGTTGCTTGTTCTTTACGATGCTGTGAAGCGACTGAGCTATGCGCAAGCCTATCGCTACTCACTTCCGAATAAGCGAATTATCCACAAAAGCCGGCAGGCAAAAAAATTCGAACGTTACGATAAAAATAACCTTGCTTCCTTGAAGGGTACTAAAATGGTGTAACAAACCCTCCTTTTAACCTCTGACCCCGAACCAAAGAGGCGCCATACCCTTATACACATGGAAGCATGGGTCGCATAGCAATACCAGCACCGGACATGAGTTTCCCATGCCCGAAAACCTCTAGATACAACTTATCAGCCGCCAAAGACGTCAGAACAAATTCTCTAATTTAGGACGAAACCATGAGGGTGCCATACCTCAAACCCCATAACTCCAAAACCGAAGCCTTAATCGAGAAAAAAAAAGCATCGGCATTTATTATTTTACTATCAAATAAAACCATCAACAGAAAAACTTCGATAGTTAAGATAAAAATAACCTTGCTTCCGTGAAGGGGCTAAAACGGGGCCAAAAACTCACATTTTGACGCCTGACCCCGGAACCAGACCCAAATCAAAAAATGCTCGTGGATGTACACGGATGCAGGTTCGAATGAGCCCAAGATCATGAAAATCGGTTCAGGTGGTCTCGAGTTAATGGCCGATCACACACACACACACACACACACACACACACACACACACACACACACACACACACACACGGAATTTAAAAGATTTCGCCCCTGCAACACACAATCTCCACTGCGTTTCACTACGTTCTGATAAACACCGGCACGACGACATGTACTCTACGCACCAAAATGACAGGTTTACACTAGTTGTTCATTGAAAAATAAGCAATGTTTGTTTAAAAATGCTTTCAAGAGTTTGAGGATCGACCAACCGGAATTTCTGAATTTCGTAAATCAGTGAATAGTCGTTGACATCGCAAGAATATTTAATTGACCGTTGAGCGATAGCACGAAATTTTTGAGCACACATAATAATTACACAAATAGCTAAAATTATGCCCTTACTTTGTATAGATGTTATACAGCTTATTAACAGTAAACCGGTGGGGGTTATAGGGATGAAATGTGCACGTGCCAAGAATTGCAAAATTTTTATTGTATTAGCTGTACTGCGACCAAAATTAAATGCATTGTTATAATCTGGAAAATCAATGTCGAAAGAGACAAGATGCGAAAACACAACCTTACGCTCTAACCAAGAGCATATACAGCAGGCACTTACAATACACAATATGACATATATAAGAACTCAAAATAACGAAGATTGTAATAATCAAAATTGTGAGTAAATCGTGTAAAACTTCAGAAGCATCGCCGCATTTCACAAAGGCTATCACAATATCTGAAACACACCTGTAACTATACCTTTCGCTGACGAGAAATGTCGGCATGAGCCATCACCTGAAACTCAGTCTTAAACACTATTGCGCTCACTTACCGATATTATCTTTTTCTTTACATGAAACCGAATAGCAACAAATTTCACGATCTTGAATGGCAGACAGATGGCTGAAACAGTTGAACACAATAAATAAGCTTTAATGACAACTATAACACATGGTACAATATAATTATATATATACATCTTTTACTGTCACAGTTTACTAAGATATGCAGTAGTTTAACCACAACCGCAAATAACAACTAACGAATCTTGTTTGGATGTCAAGTTTCAACATAGTGACGATAGCAAAATAAGATTCACAGCAATTAAAACTCACTAAAAGTAACAATCATATGGCCATAACCGATTGGGTTATAGGGTGACATTGGGCTCTTTTTGTAAAACAGTTCGGCCTCTGTCTAACGGTGTATCCTACGAAAACTACTGTGGTTTTGTACTCTGCAATATTTGGTTAAAATGAGTTTCAAATAAGTCTATAAGAGACTAACACGAAAGAAGCCGGTATATTTCCTCATCAGATCAAGCAACATTTCGCTAGCTTTTTCAAAGTGAGGGCCTGGTATTTTCGGTGCCCCTTGGAAGAATTTTTATTTCCTTCCGGTAAAAACACCGGCCAGTTGACATAAAAGTTTGACATGATTTTTTACAAACAACCCCTTTCTGTAAATTTAGGTAAAATTGGTTGAAAAGTTGGTTTTAACGTCAATAAAAACGTTTTTTCACCGTTTCTGATGCCAATTATTAACAATTTTGTTGTTTTTCGCTGAAAAATATTAATTTTGAAAAGTTTTAGATTCAACCACGTAGTTCACGGCGCCTGGCAAAATCCGGCCCCTCCAAGTTCAGAGCAGCGCGCCGGGACATTTTTCATCGAATGGGGAAGCCAGTTTCTAATATTCGACTCATTTTGTTATTGATGTTTCGTATTGCATTGTGATTAGCCACACTGCAGAATTGGCTGAAAATTAATTCAAACGGGCCGTGAAAACTCCACGCTTGATAGAATGATACGATTAAATTTGGAAGCGGCTGACATAACTTATATACTTACGTACCATTACGTAACATTCGACCCTCTGCATGGTACGGTTGAAGACAAGTGTTTTCGATCGCTGGATAGTTGGTCGTCCGTGCAAACGTCCATGCCAGAGGGAAGGACAGCCTTGCCTAGGAGCAAGGCCGGATTGAGATGAAACAAAATAACAATTGATTAGTATGGGAGCACATTAGCGGAGTGGAGCCGACGTTTAAACGATGACAGCGTAGGCGCATTAACCACGGACTGAGGGAGGTAGTTCCATAAACGGACCGCTCTATGAGTGAAAAAATACTTCCGCACGTCCAATCGGGGGATGTCGAGAGTATCAAGCTTGAAATTGTGGCCACGAGTCACAGCATATCGAACGGCAAAGTACTTAGAGAGATCTAGGGCAACGTCAGAGTGCGTCATTTTATATATCAGGATGAGATCACTTCTAATACGTCTAAATTCTAGCGTCTGAATTCCTAGAAAACTGAGGCGGTCAGCGTAGTCCCAATGGCGGATAGTTGGAATAAGCTTCGTTGCAAGGCGCTGAACCTTTTCAATTAGTTGTATATCACGAGCATAGTGGGGACACCAGACGCTAACTGCGTACTCCACATGTGGGCGGATAAGTGAGCGATAAAGATGAATCCAGACAAATTTCGTCCAGTAGTGCATGGTTCGTTTTAAGAGAAAGATGACCCGGCGGGCCTTGGCAGCGACATGGGCACAATGGTTGGAAAATTTAAGATTATTGGTAACAACAACACCAAGGTCTTTCTCCGAGTCAGTAATGTACAATAGATTGCCCATCAATGAGTATGCTGCGCATGGATTATCGGCACCGCAGTGCATGACCTTACACTTCAGCTCATTTAAAGCAACACTCCACTCATGACAGTAGGAAGATAGACTGTCGAGATCGAACTGGAACGAATCGAAATCAAGATCCGGATTGTATCTGAGCACACGTCGGGCCAACCGGAGGTCGTCGGCGTATTTAAAGATCGCGCAGGACAAGTAGTCATCGATGTCATCTATGAATATAAGAAACAGAATAGGACCCAGAACGGAGCCCTGTGGTACACCGCTTGTCACCGGGGACCACTGGGACAAAGCACCATTTACTGAGACACACTGCCTACAACCAGACAAGTAACTGTCGAACCAGCGGAGCAGATTACCACTTATACCGTTCCTCTCAAGTTTGTGGATCAACGCCCGAGAATTGACTTTGTCGAATGCCTTTTGGAAATCCACGTAGACGACATCTACCCAGTCATGTTGGTCTACACATTTCGTTGTAAAATTAAGAAACTCTAGTAGTTGGGAAGTTGTAGAGCATTTCGGACGGAATCCGTGTTGTGTGTCGTAGAGTAAATTATGAGCAGTGACAAAATTCGGTAAGTATATCTCTAACCAGCAGTTCTAGTACTTTGCTAACTGAAGCAGTGAGGCTGATCGGTCGAAAGTTACCACACTTACTGCGGTCACCAGAACCTTTAAATATTGGAACGATCTTGGCGTCCCGCCACTGGCGGACAAACGAGCATTAAGCGAGTGAAACGTTGAACAGTTTAGCAAGAGATGCAGCAATAATCTCTTTAGTTTTGATCAGTAGACGATTTGGAATCTTATCAATACCAGGCGCTGCAGAAACCCTGAGCTTTCCGAGTGCCGTTCTTAACCTGTTCAGGAGACACAACAATGTCTGTAAGTCGGGCAGCCGTACGATAACGGACAGGAGGCGCAACAAAATGGTGATCATTAAAGACAGACAAAAAGTAGTCGTCGTACATATTCAACACTCAGAAGACACCGCCTTATTGATGAGACAATCTATTCGAAAACGGGAGAAGTGCGGTGATTTTTTCTTTATTTAAAAGAAAAACTAAACATCAGAACGCCAGAAAACGAAATACAACAGAACCGTCACTAATGTGAAAATCAGTCCTGTTGCCACGGATCCGACCTAAAACTTAAGCAATCGGCAATAACCCAACCACGTTGACGTACAGAACTGACCATCAACTTTCAGTATCTCCGTCAGATTCTGTACGAGAGCATAAAACAAAACAACCTAGGCAAAAGGTCAAACCAAGAGTTCATAATGGCTTCTTCAGAAGTGTCGTACTCAACTCATATAAACGCGCCGAGCATAACGCTATCTATTTTGACCTCGCCCCAGTTGTTCTGAAGCAGATAACCCCACTTTTTTGAGGACGTCTTGGTATTAAACAATGATGTTTTGACCCCAGTTTTCAGGGGGTCGTTCAGAAAATAAAATTTTACCTCGACCCTCTGAAAAACTGGCAGGGCAGTAACAATTTGTTACGAGATACCAAAACATTGTCCAACAAAAGTGGCCAGTGTTACACTCGCAAAACCAGGTTGGTAAGGTCCACATGAATCGCCCTACGCTTGACGCATTTATATGGTAATGGCAGAGAATAACCGGAATTCCGGTTCCGGCAACATTGTGGTTTATTTTAAAGGTTCCGGGTAATATATGCCCGAATCGAGGTTCCGGTTTCATGTTCTTTATAGTATAACTATTATATATGCACGGAAAATTTATAATAAAAGTTTTGCATTCCGTAATCAAAATTAGATGTCTAACTACACTAAAACACTTGATGTTATTTGCATAACGCAAAAACGAAATATATTGTCTTTCTGTTCGATCAAGCACGTTTAACTTCCCAACACTCATTGCTCGACGTCTACTAAACAGTTTATATCGCACAGAGAGATAAAGCTAGTCAATCATAAACGCTAACATATTTATAATTTTTAAGTACTCCAGAGTCCAGAATTTCTTAGTTACGCCATTGACCACATCATTATAGTAATTTCGAGTATTTCAATTGTTTGCGAATTGTATAACACCAGTAATTCGTCCAGTCAGGAAAAACGAAGAGAGTGTGTCTAGTCTGCGCTCACTGCTTACTGTTAGTTGCCAACTTAAACTTCCTAAGTCTTCTTTAAATTCACAATAATACACTAGCAGCACACATTATGCAACATTAGTGCATTATTCTCACAAGCGCGAAAATGGTGGTATCTACTTACTAAGAGGGGTATGGGGGATTACGAAAAACTGCAATATCCTATGACAACTGCCAAATGACTCTTTTTCAGTTAATCCGAGGCTACGCGCAACCACGTTACACGCATTGGCATCGTAGTTTATAAGAGACGCACCGCGTGGGCTGATAAATTTTCAAAACTCTCGTTTTGGTTTCGTGGTGCAGGCTGGAAAATTTTAGGTTAATTCCAGTAGCATTTTTCCTCTCATCATATGAAAAATTGTTCGTGTTGATAACCTAATAAAAAATCAAACCTGTCTGGAAATTTTAGAAATTTATAAAAATCAAGCTCCAAAAAATTATAATTTTAAGGGAAAATTTACGTTGTAAGCCTATAGTACATATAGAATTTTTTGACATAAATACTATTATATTCAACATATCCAGTTACACCAAAAATCTACTGATCCATCTAGCACTCACTCTATAATTAAGTAAAGAAATGCAAAAATTTCGATTTTGCTGCCAAAATTTAGCATGCCCATTCCTATAAAGTACTTCACAGGAATTACAACATACCCGATGCACTTTTAAAACAATACAACGTTTAATCGGTTAAATATCCCTATATGCCATCATTCAGTACCCGACATTCATGAGGATAATTGATACTTCCTATTATTGTACCTAATTGATAAGACCAGTTCCAGTTTTGGCGCCGGTTTCAGCAAAAATTTGCAGTTCCGGCTCCGCTTTCGGCTAATTTCAGATCCGGTTACTCACTGTGTGATGGCGAGAAATGTCATACGCTTATCAAGATGCCATCAAGAACCCTTGCTTACAGCTTTTCAATAAGTTGTTTTTCATCGAGCGCGTTCGGTAGATCTTTTTTGTTTCCTAAAACAAGCACAGGAATTCCGGCGAGTTGAGGCTTATCGAGAAGCTGGTGTAATTCGTTGCGAGCGGCTTCCAGTTTTTCAGCGTCCGCTGCATCGACCATATAACTGAAACGTATAACTAACTACCACATCCGTTTTGCACAACGTAATCTGGAAATAATAGTTCAGCCAAAAGCAAAAAAACAGACATACTGATATAAGAACCCAGGGACAATAGAAAACAAGTCAAATATAGTAATAATGCAGGCTTTACGACCTGTTCGTTACCTGACTAATTGACAGAACCTAGCTCACTTGGAGTAGATGATCAAGTTAACGAGTGTTATCACGAACAGCTTTATACGTGAATAAATTGAAGTGTGTACACGATGTTACTTCAGTAAAGATCACCAATCGTGAAAAATTCTCGTTTACAACTACAATTCAATCATCAGTCAGTCAGTCAGTTGAAGTTCTTCGATATGCGTCACACCATTGAACTGATCAATCATCAGCAGTCGTTGTTCAGCGAACGGAAACTGGTACTTCGTGATGTACGAATATAATTTGCGTATATACTCATTCCGTTTTTGAGTTCGCGTTTATTGGGACCATCAAGACATGCTGAATCGGTACGACTGTAAAAGTGTGTGATCAAAAAATGCAATGTATGGTGAGCGCGATCAGTATATATAGCTACTCTTAATCGTAAAATAATGACCGCTAACGCCGCCTATCTATTCCTAAATTGAAAAATCTTGAGCTTGAAAATGTTATGTACCGTCACTCGTTTTAAGAGCGTGAGGTGGCTCGACAAAAGATCTGATATGCACGTGTCTAATGTCTACTAAAACATTTTCTGTTCAAACAGGGGTCGTAATTTCCGGCACACAGTTTTGATTTTGCAATTTCGGTCAGCGCAAAACCGGTCAAATTCCGCTTTCCTCAATAGCGATCACAATCGACATAATTTAAAGCTACAACACTTCGAGGCATAAGTTGATTATCTAGAAACAAATTTGAAAATAAAAACGAGAAGAGTAAACTTACACAATTGCATTGACACCACGGCAGTATCTTTCCCACATCGAGCGAAATCTAGGCTGACCCCCAATATCCCATAGCTAAAATTGTCTCAAAAAGATCATGAAATCAATGAAACGAGGTGCAATAAATATGGTAATCGCGCATGCGAGAGAAACTTAAAACCCTTTGATAACCGATTAACCGCCATATTGCCTAACTGTATTCCGCTAGCTCGCAAATAAGGAGACGTGCTAATATTTATATTGAGAATTGTGGAAAAGACAACACAGAACCGAAGAGTGATATTAAATTATTGACTTGCGTTAGCAACATGAAATAGAATACAAATTTTCCTCATAAAATCACAAGCTGGTGGCACTGGCTATAAATTCCCACTACAGATGAAATTCTATGCAGAGCAAATCATTGTTAGGATAAGTCAAATTAAACCCACGCAACATAAAAGATGAGGAGAAACTAATAATTTTAATATTCCCGATGACAAACATTGGCTACACAGATCTGATATACATATTGCGAGACCATAATAAAACGTATAGTTGTGTTAATAGGTCTAATAGCTTCTTCCACGCGATAATTGATCTAACAAAATAGAGTTCTTGTGTCTAACGACAGAAAAGATAATTTTATATTATCCATTATGCCGGGCTCCGTAAAGGTATATTAGTGACGAATATGTAATGAAGGAGCAGCGAAGCTTCAGTGGCCCTGATCTTCTCGCAGATTACGCGGTCAAATATTGTACCAGAAGTAAACACATCACAATTTCTCGTATTCACACTAAATTTCTGTAACCCACATACTAAATTCGAAAACGAGAAACTAGTATGACTGCCTAGTATCTCGCAAGCGAGCGTAAAACGGAGCGATTATGGTTTTATCTATAGTTGTCATTAAGTGTAATCACATGTAACAAGCTTTGTGTTTGAAGTTACGCGAAACTAAGACTTCTGGAACCCAGATGTTTGTATGGTGATGATGGTCTCTTATAAAAGTGTCGCATGTCCATGTCGCAAAATCTATAATAGCTTATCTGGGGAGCAGAAAACAACGCATAACCAAACATCCAAAATAGACGAAAACTTTTCGATATGCTTAGGGAACAGTAGGTGTTAAACCACTTTAAATCTCTGGAAAAATATGACCGTGAACCAACTGGAGGCCTCTCCAAAGGCATGAAATACTCGTGATAACCATACAAATTGGGACACACATTTTGAACATAGGGTTCTTTGATTCTAAACCAATTGAAAGTCTCACAGAAGGCATGAAATATTCATGATGGGCTGTAGATAACCAAATAGTTGCATTCTGCGTATCGAACTACTCACTATATATAGAACATTCTTTCTGCGGTTCTGTTATAAGGGGAAGTGGGCGGTTGTCTCCTTAAGTCTGGCCGCTGACCCCTATTGGCCACCCCCACCCCGAAAGTTTGACCCCTTAAATTTTAAATTTAAGAAACTCGAGAAATTTTTATCTCCGACCAACGAAAGTTGTAATTTCAGCGAACTCTGGTATTTTTGCCCATCTCAGTCCTAGAATGGAGTAATACTGACGCATACATATACATAATACGACAGCTATATACATATACGTACATAATGTATAAAATATCTGCGCACCCCCCCCCCCCCGCGAACTCGAGGCCTATTGTCAAACGACCACCGGAACCCCGACGTCACGTAATACATAACCAAAATAATGAAGACAGACTATATTCTGGAAATCCGGTTCACCGACATTAACCACATTGCAGACCTTTGAAAAATAATGCCACGCCCGTGCTATAAACAAATCATCGTTTTCGGAGAACCGTACAACCCTATATAGGCTCTTCTTCATGCCCTACACGCAATACAGAACCAAAGAAGGCAGACTACATTTGGAAATCGGGTTTATCGTAAACCCATGGCGGACGTGTGAAAAGGCATTTAACATTCGTGCTGGGCTGTAATAAATAAAATATCTTAAAACCTTTATATACACCATTCCAGGAGCCCCATAATGCAGTACAAAACTACGCAAATTAAAACAGACTACATTTCGGAAATCAGATTTGTAAAACTTAAAACACCTGAAACCCCGTGAAAGAGTATAATATAGTCAGGTTGTACTATAGATAACAAAGTCATCGTATTCTGTGTGCTTCATGACCCAATAAGCGCAAACACAACAAAAAAGCAAAAATGTGAACCGGTTTAAAAATATTTAATCACAGCGTTCTCAGTGAAAATTACACACTCGTTTCAATAATAACAAATTGAACCCACGACTAACCTTAATTGTAACGTTGCCCTTCGTGATTTTGCGCATATTAAATCCAACTGTAGGAATCATATCTTCGGTAAATTGACCGCTCTAAAAGAAAAAATAACAAATGCATTTACTTACGTATTTTCAGGACATACGGTCTTTTCAACCCGTATATTTTTGCTTTTTAATTTTCAGCTGGCTTTTCGTTAATCTGTATTTCTGCATTTGACTTATGGTATTGCAACTGTTTGCAGCGAGAGAAGAGAGCGGAATGAACAAGAAATGAAATAGGCTTAATTGTTCACTAAACTAGGCTTTTAATCGTCGATTTATTGTACGTCTGTAGCTCAAATATTGATGCATAAGTATCTTATCAAATGAATGTTTGTTTATATCTCATTCTCATGTTTTTAATATATTTACACCATAATAAAATAGGGATGTAGTAATGAATGGCGAAGTCTAGTATGCAGTATTTGTAAAAGTAAAATTTCAGGATATGGCTATCTAGATACGCGGTAACCCATATTCTTGCCCATCGCTAACAATTATGTACACTGCAAAATATGCGCGTCCATTATTTGAACACTCGTTTATGAGTTAAAGACAAGATATCGATTCACAAAACACTATCTTCATTTGCAGGACTAAAAATGCAGGAATTATTGAAACGGAGCGAGCAGTCTTCATTGAGGGCGTTAGCTGGAAAATTTAGGCTTAGAAGTGAAAATTTCCTTTGTAGTTTTGTCTGTCGTTGTATACACCGATTTCATTTTCATAACTCATTTTCTGATAGACGAATTTCGACAATTTTTTGTTCGTTAATAAAAGTGACGACGATGTGCCCATCAGTTGAACGCGAACAGCTGCCTCATCTATTTTCCGGGTAAAAATACCAAAAAAATGGTTTTTAAAGGCTCTTTGCCAAACCTAGCCATACGGGTATCAGTTTTTCGCGACGACTATCGAAAAATGGAAACCATCAACAGAATCAGCTCACCGAGATCTGCAATTTGCTAACTGCAACTTTTTTGGGCCGCTGCAGCCATAACATGGTTCAACGACAAATTGCCAGAAATAGCGATTTTTCAGATTTCGCCGCGTTATTATTTGTATTTGCCTTCACTGAGTGCCCATAATGTTATCGAGCACGCTGGATACGATTTGCTATTTAGACTACAATTGACTAAATATACTAGTAAAGGTAATGAAATACAAGAAGTGAGAGGAGCAACAGGCAAAGTATTTGGTATTTTATTTGTGTGTACATGTGTTTCAACTATATCAATTTATAAAAGTATCACGTTTTAGACAATTGATGTCAAATCAACCATACAAAAAACTCGCTAGCTAAAAAAATTAGCTAATTAGTAACATCAACTATTTAGCTAATTAATTACCAAATTAGCTTCCATGGTAAAATCATAGAGCTTTAAAAACCACATATTCATAATCAGCGACATCGAACCCCTTCTAGCGCATCAAATTAGCAATTTTGAAGTCATTTTAAAATCTGCATAGAATTATATAACTAATTAATCAACTAATTACCACATACGGCCACGTTTTAGAGCTTCAGAAATGTCATATTCGTGATCAGCGACATAGAAAACCCCATGGTGCAATATATTTTTAGTTTCTGAGCACTTTGAAAATTTTCAAAAAATTAACTAATTAACAACTAATTATATAGTAATTAATTTCGTCCCTTTCAACTCAGCTAACCAGCGCCGTAAGCCGGTGTGGGCTGATGGTACCTGTTGGCGTGCCATGTTGCGGAAGCATAACGCCTTGCGTCGCTATAAGCGTACTAACACATATGCCGCATGACTGGATTTTCAAACAAACCGAGAGACTGCTGATCAGCTAGCTGATGAATCAACACGTCGATTTAAAAGGAAGTTTGCTTCCAATATCGATTCTGATCGGAAGTCGTTGTTCAACTACGCACTTAAGAGGGCTCGCGTTAGAACTAAGATGGGTCCAATGATACGCGCAGATGGTTCGTTATCTCAAACTTTAGAAGACGATTGCCTAGCTTTCAACGAGTTCTTTATTTCTGTATTCAACGATCATCATTTCGTGGCTCCGAGAGCTGTACAACGCACTAACAGTCACCTCAACACGATCGATGTTTCTTGCAATCACGTTTTAACTATCAATCA
>JASANE010008548.1:0-11024 GCA_030248225.1 Trileptium ribeirensis
TAAGTTAATTAGAAATCACTCTTCAGGTTTATATATTTTATCGATTTTATGCGGCAGCGGTTAGTGTAGTTTTATTGTTGTTAGCGTTCTACCTTGGCAATAAAAGGGATCGTGCTATATTTTGAGATAGAATTGTAAATTAGTATTACAATACAGTTGCTTCGAGGCCTGTGCGATATTATAAAATACACACAGGAGTAATAAAATATACAAAAGAGTAACAAAATATACACAGGAGTAATAAAATTTTCGTACGGCCCATGAGATTGATTTTCCTGTATTGTTTAGCTTTTGAGGTATTTCTTGGCTGAGCATTCGCGCTGAGAGCAAACAGGGTTGTACAACTACATTTCCGTAGCTTACGCTAAGGGTGGATCTTATCGTATTTGGCATGGGTGGCGACGAAGGAAAAGGCCGCATTTCGTTGAACAAGTTCCGGGCTCATCTGACTTGATTTTCCATGCTGAGGGTGCTGGTTTGTTGCTCTTAGGCTCAGTAGGATTTAAGATTCTCCAGCACATATCTAGATCGCAACCAGTGCCATTTCTCTGCGCTGCCACTGTTCCTATACGGAAGGATAATATACGCGCCAGGGAGTCAATGTTATCATTTTTTGAATGGGTTGAGGGCTCCAAAGGTTTTATGATAGCATAAAATACAACCGGTTGCATTTGATTACATAAAATGATAACTTAAATATGAAACCACCCTCACTTCGTTACACCCTCGCATACGAGATACTACTAATAAGACCCAAGTCAAGACGGTTTACTAGACCGACAGATGACTAGCATAACTGTGCAAGAATAACTAGAATTTATCCTACGTGTCTCTAGAGATTAGTTCGCGTGGAGTTAAACTATCACAGCGCTTAGACCGACTGATATAAAACGTTTGCCTCGGAACCCAGACCCAACTAGCAATCTACCACTGGTCGCAAACCCGAATCCACACATTCGAAGACAATTTCAACACAATTTTAATTACCGTTGTCAGTCACAAGTGAAATGCGCCAACCCCACGTAACAGAATATAAAATAACATTGCTATGATATATAATGTACAGGGTGGTAATGCAATATCGGATGAAATGTGCGTCAACTACGTTCACTATTATCCAAAAATGAATCTTGAAGTTTGCAAAAGTTCGGTCGACTCGAAGGCTCTGGCTAATTATTGGGCATATATGAATACGTAAGTTTCATTGTATTTTTTTAAACTGTTTTATGCTGTGCCTTGGCGAATTTTAAAATTTTAAAATTTATGTCTTGGCGAATTTTAAAATTTTAAAATTTATCGCTTGGCGAATTTTAAAATTTTATAATTTTTGGCTTGGCGAATTTTAAAATTTTAAAATTTATGCCTTGACGAATTTTAAAATTTTAAAATTTATGGCTTGGCTAATTTTAAAATTTTAGAATTTATGGATTTGCGAGTTTTAAAATTTTAAAATTTATGGCTTGGCGAATTTTAAAATTTATGGCTTGGCCAATTTTAAAATCAACTTTTTCAAGGATTTTACAGAACGAGTCAAAAGTAAACCCAAAAGCAGGGTGGTGTACCGGATCCAAAGTTTACCCTACCCCAACAAGGATTATAGGGGCTTCAAACTTTGAGGCGTATGAAATATCCCAATATTCCCCACAGAACCTTGGGACTACCCCTGTAATCCTTATTGGGGTAGGCCAAAAAACGACAAGATCGTGGGATGAAAATCGACGGAAAATAGGATAAGGCTAAGGAAATGACTATGACCTAGTGCCACACTATTCTAGCAGATTTCATCGTGGACTCTTTAAGACAAGTAATACTCATATTCAAAATTGATTTTTTAATTATTTTAATTTATTCTGCTATGCCATCGCGCAATTTTTGTTCAACAACGATAGCAATTAGCTTAAGAATTTTAAAATAAAATTTAACATTTCGGTCATGCAATTTCTATAAATTCAATTTCTTTATATATTTTATCCTTATAAATCACATTTAGAAAAAAATTGGGTACCCTTTGTTCATTGATATGATCTTGTTAATGATTTTAAGGACCACAAATAATTAATATAGAAGTGAAATTTTTGAGTCTTCCAGAGCTATTATAATCTAAGTTAGCAGGTTTCCTATTGAACCACAAATCGTACCTTCGTGTTCGCGTAGTATACTGATATTTTTTGTGCATTTCATGGCCATAGCTATAGAAATATTAGGCTTTTAAACTACGTAGTCTTCATTCCTAGTCAAGAAATGTACGTTTTCGTGCAGAAAAAATATTAAAATTTAAAGTCATAAATTTTAGGCGTCAAATTCAGCAGGTTTGATGTCTGTCTGGTTTAGAAGATGGGCTCACTGTTTGGAAGGCCATATAGTTTTTTAATGGGATTCAAAATTCGGTGGTTTGTATAGGCGCCCAAACGCTTCAAATTGGTCTCCTGCAATTATTGTTTTGAAACATACCTCCAAAATTCATATATATATATATATATATACATTAGATAGATATATATGTATATATAATATATATGTGTAAAGTGAAATACAGCCAAATAAAAACAAATACGTCATGTTCTGTGAAACCTGACAACATTTTGTTGACCGCCTGTTTTGCAATTCATGAACAATTATTTAAATTGAAATCTCGTCTAAAATCAATGTAGGTTGTTTTATAGTTCTCAAAGCTTGTTTTCTGGTGGATTCATTTCAATATTTCGACTACACATTAATCCGATTTATATAATTAGGGTTTGTTTTAGCTTCGCGCTCCTGTTTGAAACTGCTTAAAATTTTATTTATAGTGGGCACATCTTGTCATAGCCATGTTTACAGATATCAAAATTTTAAGGCTAAATACTTCACTGAGATTCAGCGTCCTTTATGAACTAAAAAATTTAAGAGCATTGTGACGTATCTTCTTCAATAATCAATACCCATGCGCCAGCCTTGGTCTTGGGCAATGTTCACATCCGCCAGCGTTTCCCGGCTCACCTCGATCTCCAGGCGGACCAGGATCTCCAGGATTGCCTGGTTTCGAACCTGGTAATCCTTGATCACCAGGTGGGCCGGGAATACCTGGTTGTGGTATACCACCATTAGGTAAGCCAGGAGGACCGGGCGGGCCTTCAGGACCTGGAGGACCTGGGCTGCCCATCGGACCGCGGGGACCGACAATGGCTAAAATATGTAACACCACAGTATGCGATACGAATACGAAATTGTGAAAAAATTAGCACAGAAATTTTGTTGTCTAAACTAATGTTGCATGCGAACTATATGTTAACTTCAAAATATAACATATAAGATATTTACTGATATCCGTTTATTTGAAATGAAGACAGACAGTTAACGTGAATATGAACAATCTTCTTTTTAGTAAATTAGTTATAGCTTACCTTTTCATAAAAAGCTCTTTGCAATGACAATTCTTCTTCCATTTAGGATTAAATACAAAATAACCTTAGTCGCAATCGAATAACATCAGTAATATAGCAAGAAACGTTTGAATATGAGTTGTTAAAGTCGTATCGCTCTTTTGATTGTTTAGCCTATATACCCTTAAAGCTTTTTGTTAAAAATTCCGATATTTGTTACTTGCCAAAACTGTTTTTGTTTCGTTCTTTTGATTGTTTAGCCTACATACCATTAAAGCTTTTTGTTAAAAATTCCGATATTTATTACTTGCCAAAACTGTTTTTGTTTCGTTCTTTTGATTGTTTAGCCTACATACCATTAAAGCTTTTTGTTAAAAATTCCGATATTTATTACTTGCCAAAACTGTTTTTGTTTCGTTCTTTTGATTGTTTAGCCTATATACCATTAAAGCTTTTTGTTAAAAATTCCGATATTTATTACTTGCCAAAACTGTTTTTGTTTCGTACAAACCCGTTTTAAGTTATTCTATTACAAAAACAAAAAATACATCAAACCAGACTTAGTAGCAGCACTCGACGACGTCGGATTTTCAAAGATATGGCAAGCAACTATGGTTGTATTAAGGTAGCCAAATACTCATCTATTAAAGCGCATGGAAGGACAAACGAGATTTCTACTGTCCCTATGTACTATGTTGGTAAACCACGGCGGCGGTACCGGGAACCGCAAAGTCAGCGAGGAAAGAAGAGACTGTTCAGCGCGCAACGTCTTCAAAAACCGTAATGTTGCTCAGGGATTTACCTACGGAGCCACAAGTGGGAGGTTTGAACCCACTGTTTCAGTTTTATGCTTCCGCCTGCTACAACAGAGAACAATAATCACATTCATTTTGACGTTCATATAACCAAATTTGAGCCCTTCCCCTGAACTTCATCTAACCCAACCTCCTTAATAGAACTGACTACTTACCATGTGCTTGTTGTTACTCCTTTAAATTCCTTTCGTACTAAATTTGAATATATATTTCCAATATCCGCGTCGGCTATATTCTAAAAGTGTTCCTTTTTCACATCGAGCAATACATTTTTGCATTTTTCTCACGGTTATGACTGCACAGTACAGTCAGCTTTGTTTTTCTAAAGCTTTTATATATTCAGGAATTAAAACATTTCATGCCTGATTAATATCTTTTTCACAGCTACCACTGGGCCTATAGCGCACTAATACAAGAAAAATATGCATTTTTTGTACCAAATCCACACTCATATAAAGAAAGCAAATCGTATTATGCTATTTTTCCGGAAAAATAAATATGGTCACCGAGTTGTGCCTTTTACTACTTCTGGCTATGTCCTAGCTAAACTTTGCGACGTCGTCTAAACTAATTTCTGCTCGTTTCTACATGATGGCAATTGTAACATAGCTAGGAATGTTGGCTAGAACTAATGGCAATTATAACATAGCTAGGAATGAAGATTCTGTGTCTGGTTTTGCTTGTTTTTCTTGTATGTTTCTGCTTTTTAAACTATCACTAAAAGCCAACAACTTTGCGGTACTTGGAAATTCGCCGACCTAGGTGCTTAGCGTGATATAGGCGCGTTCTAAATATTGGTACCACCAAGAGTACCTAGCAAAGATTTTTAAAAGGGTATGATTTTTGTTCATATTCATACAACTTAACTTGACGATGATCTGATCGTTTCTCGGATTTCACCACAAGATACCTGAGGATACCCTATCAAGGATTTATTGCTGTATCTTCAACCCGCCACCCACTCCGAACCTCCCGGAATTGCTTGCAGAATTACCGGTGAGCAGGATTTCAGCAGCCAATTAGAAAAAGCTAGAATAATAGACATTGATATTTGCTAAACTCCTGGTTTTACCGTATCGACTGTCCGCATCCTGGCATCTGGTTCGTGCAGAAAACCTTAATGACTAGTCATCGCCACCATACTGAACTTTGATAATGTACTCCCGGAAACTCTTTGGGGTGAATCGGAAAACGACCACATCATCGTATGATGTATGCTACATAAGCATGATCGATCTCCAAGTTTATTATGATTCTCATAAATAAGCAGCGTATTAAACTAGACGTTGAGCATTCTAAGAACGTTGTTTCATATTACATAAATCAGCTATGTTTCCCTTCACAGCATCGTTTATCCGGAGATAACATGTAGTCAAATTCCTCAACTCAAATATATCTGATTAATATTTTACTGTTACCAACTGATTTTACCAAATAATTGGTTAGTTGTATCAGTCCAAAAGAAAGCAAATATATAAAATGCATATAAATACAAGACCGAATTTTTAAGGCCTAATTCATGAACAGGTTTTATCTCCTTTATTTTGCGAGGCGAAACACACAATCTCTTCAATATTTTACTTGCGTTGTTTTTGCCATAATACTTACCGATATTTGTTCCAAGCGGCCCCGGATCTCCTTTAGGGCCAGCTTTGCCGGGTAGGCCGGGTGGGCCAGATTCCCCGGGTGGTCCTGGAAGACCTTTATTCACTGTTGACGGCGGACCGGGTGGACCAGGAATTCCTGAAAGCGATATACTAATATTTTTAAGTTAATATTTTTATGTATCGAAGTTCGAATGATTCCAAATATGCTTATCAAATTAACATTGGTTTCATAGGAATTAGGCTTCTCAATTGGCCATGTCGAACACTGCCTACAATCCGATTGTAACCACAGTTAGTGAAGGTTGTGTTTATGTTTTTGTTACCTAGGTTGGCGTCTTGTAATATTTGCTTTTACATTAAATATTACTAGATTTTCAGCTGATCCTTGATTTCAGTTTCGTACCGTGAAACATAAAGTGCACCATGAGGCGTGATCTAAGTTATTTTGCATATTTGGACATATATAACATTAAAGGTTTTACTGTATAAATTTGACCAAATTCTGAGCATGGTAAATATCTCAAGATAATAAGGTCCAAATTTGATCTTAACTGTGCAAAACAAGTATCTACTTCCAAATAAGTATTGATGAGATCTACAAAGAAAACAATCATAAAATAGCCTGCAACATTAATTTTGTACATCATAAGTTTTTCAATTCCGAAGAAAAACGGTTGCGACGCCAAAAATATATGCTGTCAAAATTGAACATTATGTGTAAAAATTTCAATATGGCTTCTTCTATGCTCAACGTTTTAAAACAATAATTATAGATGTTTCTAGCTACGTCATAAAACGTTATGTTCCCCAAAATTTAAGACTTTCGTTGCGCGGACGTGTCCAGAAACTTCCCGTGGACGAATTACTTTTTCGATTTATGGCTAACTTGTTTGTCCAATACAGGTGTACTCCGATAACGATCAATTTTTCAAGTAATTTAGGTCTAAACATAAAAAAAATTTTGCCTCGAAAAGTATGGTGGTCGATAGTTACCCCTATCCACATGGCTCGTATGTCTCGTAGTACAGACTGAAAAAATTTGGATACATATTTTTCGTTAGCTGTGTTGTGGAGCTTACCATGAAGCAAATTGCTGTGAAGGTTTACATTGCTTATTGCATAAGACCCTAGATACTGGTAAAATTTACAATTACAGTTTTTTTGCAGTTTCAACCACGCAACTAGAAGGTTCGCTAAAATCATTGGGTCTACAACTTAACTTTTGCGCTATATAACTCGTTAGAAAGCAGTGTAATGAACAAAAGTTCTCGATGATGCAGTAATTATCAATGCACATATGTTTTCAAATTTAATGTCCAAACTGAATTAAGTAGCATCGATATGCCGGAAAGCTCGCACTAAACATTTATGGCAAAATCAAAGCAATCAATTTATTTTCACTGTTGTTAACATAGCTGTAATATATATAAGGGTCTTCCTGGTTGTTCCCTTATGCTGAAGGGATACACGGATGATAATGTCATTACTACAGCATTGAGCTGAGCACATTTATGGCAAAATCAAAGCAATCAATTTATTTTCACTGTTGTTAACATAGCTGTAATATATATAAGGGTCTTCCTGGTTGTTCCCTTATGCTGAAGGGATACACGGATGATAATGTCATTACTACAGCATTGAGCTGAGCACATTTATGGCAAAATCAAAGCAATCAATTTATTTTCACTGTTGTTAACATAGCTGTAATATATATAAGGGTCTTCCTGGTTGTTCCCTTATGCTGAAGGGATACACGGATGATAATGTCATTACTACAGCATTGAGCTGAGCACATTTATGGCAAAATCAAAGCAATCAATTTATTTTCACTGTTGTTAACATAGCTGTAATATATATAAGGGTCTTCCTGATTGTTCCCTTATGCTGAAGGGATACACGGATGATAATGTCATTACTACAGCATTGAGCTGAGCACATTTATGGCAAAATCAAAGCAATCAATTTATTTTCACTGTTGTTAACATAGCTGTAATATATATAAGGGTCTTCCTGGTTGTTCCCTTATGCTGAAGGGATACACGGATGATAATGTCATTACTACAGCATTGAGCTGAGCACATTTATGGCAAAATCAAAGCAATCAATTTATTTTCACTGTTGTTAACATAGCTGTAATATATATAAGGGTCTTCCTGGTTGTTCCCTTATGCTGAAGGGATACACGGATGATAATGTCATTACTACAGCATTGAGCTGAGCACATTTATGGCAAAATCAAAGCAATCAATTTATTTTCACTGTTGTTAACATAGCTGTAATATATATAAGGGTCTTCCTGGTTGTTCCCTTATGCTGAAGGGATACACGGATGATAATGTCATTACTACAGCATTGAGCTGAGCACATTTATGGCAAAATCAAAGCAATCAATTTATTTTCACTGAGAAAGAAAAGAGAGCCTTGTTAACATAGCTGTAATATATATAAGGGTCTTCCTGGTTGTTCCCTTATGCTGAAGGGATACACGGATGATAATGTCATTACTACAGCATTGAGCTGAGCACATTTATGGCAAAATCAAAGCAATCAATTTATTTTCACTGTTGTTAACATAGCTGTAATATATATAAGGGTCTTCCTGATTGTTCTCTTATGCTGAAGGGATACACGGATGATAATATTATTATTACAGTATTGAACTGTTCAAGGCTTTGAATTAAATGTCAAACTAGAAAAAGTAGTTACAGGCGGCAAATACAATTTCTTTTCTAATATAGACTAATTGATCAATTCCAAGTTTAACGTTTGAACCAATATTTCTTTGTCTTTGAGGCAGAAATAAACTCTACAGCTATGCGTAACCCGTACGTTCTAATATAGACTGATTGATCAATTCCAAGTTTAACGTTTGAACCTATATTTCTTTGTCTTTGAGGCAGAAATAAACTCTACAACTATGCGTAACCCGTACGTTCTAATATAGACTGATTGATCAATTTTGAACCTATATTTCTTTGTCCTTGAGGCAGAAATAAACTCTACAACTATGCGTAACCCGTACGTTCTAATATAGACTGATTGATCAATTCCAAGTTTAACGTTTGAACCTATATTTCTTTGTTCTTGAGGCACAAATAAACTCTACAGCTATGCGTAACCCGTACGTTCACAATTTGGGATGATTAAAATAGTGGCCAGGTCGGTTTATCTACTACGAAGCTTTGACAAGAGCGAAATTTTTGAGATTTGGACTAAATTTTCACTTATGCAGTAAGTAATTTTAGTTGTTCTTAGCGATTGACATATGTTGTGTAAAGTTTTATACAATTCCTAAATATCAGTGAAGGACCGACGTACTTAACATGTTACAAATGAAAAGACCAAACAATGCGTTGGTTTTTGCCAAAATATCAGTTTTGATTTCGTTACTCCCCCGCAACAAACGCTGTAGAAGGTATATTTACAGTATATTTATGTCACATAAGGCATAAGCGTCGGTCTTGGTGTTACCATTCTAAGGCTCGAACCTCGCACAAGCCAAATCTACCTATGAATACTCTACAGACCGCACCCGCCTTAACATGTTACAAATGAAAAGACCAAACAATGCGTTGGTTTTTGCCAAAATATCAGTTTTGATTTCGTTACTCCCCCGCAACAAACGCTGTAGAAGGTATATTTACAGTATATTTATGTCACATAAGGCATAAGCGTCGGTCTTGGTGTTACCATTCTAAGGCTCGAACCTCGCACAAGCCAAATCTACCTATGAATACTCTACAGACCGCACCCGCCTTAACATGTTACAAATGAAAATACCAAACATTGCGTTGGTTTTGGCCCAAAATATCAGTTTTGACTTCGTTACTCCCCCGCAACAAACGCTGTAGAAGGTATATTTACAGTATATTTATGTCACATAAGGCATAAGCGTCGGTCTTGGTGTTACCATTCTAAGGCTCGAACCTCGCACAAGCCAAATCTACCTATGAATGCTTTACACACCGCACTCGCCTTAACATGTTACAAATGAAAATACCAAACATTGCGTTGGTTTTGGCCCAAAATATCAGTTTTGACTTCGTTACTCCCCCGCAACAAACGCTGTAGAAGGTAATTTTACAGTATATTTAAGTCACATAAGGCATAAGCGTCGGTCTTGGTGTTACCATTCTAAGGCTCGAACCTCGCACAAGCCAAATCTACCTATGAATACTCTACAGACCGCACCCGCCTTAACATGTTACAAATGAAAATACCAAACATTGCGTTGGTTTTGGCCCAAAATATCAGTTTTGAGTTCTTACTCCCCCTACAAAACGCTGTAGAGGGTATTTACAGTATATTTAAGTCACATAAGGCATAAGCGTCGGTCTTGGTGTTACCATTCTAAGGCTCGAACATCGCACAAGCCAAATCTACCTATGAAAGCTCTAAAGACCGCACCCACCTTGCGCCGAAAGCACACGAAAAAAATTTAACAAAAATTTGCAGCAGTAGCGTGAAAATAGGTAAAAACTGTTGGCCAAAATGGCACAATATTACGGAAGATTTATCGCAAATTAGCAAAATTGGATACAATTCTAGAAAAGTTGGGAAAATTTTTGAGTAACTGAAATCGCTTATGAAAATTTCATCCGCAAAATTTTGGGTTCCTGAAAATAAAAAACCGCCTCAGAGACCATCTGCCCCTTGAGCCTGCTGACCGTCGACACCTACTATATTGTTATATCGTCTGTGAAAATTTGAGCCGCATCGGGCCATATATTCTGAAGTCACAAAGGATTCCAAATTTGAGCTGCTTTTGTCAATAAAAAGAGGGTTATTCAATATTAGCTGCTCAACTTGTGGAGTTACAGACAAACATGCATACAATAGTATGTTAACCCACAACAAATAGAAAATAGGTAACCAAATCCGTTTATCCGTTTCTGAATTACAGTTGTTGAATTAAAGCGTTGTTTTTACATGCAAACAAAAAAAACTACCTCCGTCATTTACATAAAACATTTGGATTTTAAAAAATTTCGCTAAAAATTTTAATTTTGCTAAATATATTTTCGCAGAAGTAGAGTTAATGAACTGTATACCTATGACTTCGATGGACCGTAACACGTTATTAACCTTTGTGCAAAACTTGTTGTCGATGGCTGCTTCCATCGTGGAGTTTACTTTAAATTCTCATTTTTTGAATTAATGCTTGCTGCTACCTAGGGTATACAAAACCCAACGGTAATAAAACATGATTTATTAAGTGGTAGAACGTATCGTCTGAAGTT
>JASANE010008550.1:0-54185 GCA_030248225.1 Trileptium ribeirensis
AATATCGTCACCATGATTCACCAGTCAAGTATCAACATCATAACGCCAATCAACGAACCACTTCACGTTGATATCTGTTACCGCCAGATAACCAGTAAAAATCGCTTTCATCATAATTTCAAGTTCATTGGTGTAGGTTGGTGACATAATGACGTCAAGGCACCAAACAACCAGAAGGAAGCATTAAAGTCCATAATGTCAGCCGTTTTCAAGTGTAACATGGCTAGTTCGGTCAGCTAGTCCATTGAAAACCACGTCCCAAAACCACGGTCTTGATCACGGCAAAGATCAATAAGTGACCAACGTGTCGCGTTTAAGTATTGAAGGTAACCCCATCTCCTACCGCTAAGACTAACGTCTAACGCCGACTAGCAAAACGAGTACAGTCCGAACCAGCATCCAGACTATTTAATGTCTTCATTTATTTGTTAAGCCCAGAATTTAACAAAATGTCTGATATCCATCAGTCACTAATGACTTCATAGCTCAAAATCTTCATTTGTGTTCAATCTCCAGGATGTTCTTCAAGTCCAAATCCCTCAATGTCATTTGCATTATTGCTTTATGAGAGTCAATGTCAAAACCATGAAGGCCCACTTAGTGCCAGCTTGAGGGCTCATGCCGTTCTCATACCAAGCTAAAGCCCCAGCCCAGCCTAAGCCAGTCCTATGAGGACATTAGCCTAAGCCAGTTGGTTACATTGCTGAATTGTCCCAGGATCAATTAAACCCAGGTTGACCGTCCATAACCTCCAGTGAGATTTCATACCATGCTATCCTTCATCAAGCCAGTCAATGACAGACCATCCAAGATTCCTGTCCAGATGTACACCAAAAATCTTCATGGGATGCAAACTAGCAAGTCTCAATGTCATCAGCCCATGGGCAAATCAACTCTACCCAAATTCAAAACCAATTGGGCTGGAATTGCAGCAATTAAAAGAATGCTGATGTGCAGATTGTAAGGTTACAACAAGTTCCTTCATCAAACTTCGCTATCACTGCATCGAACCAATCATCCGATTTAGCTGTTTCAACAACAATCGCGCCATGCGAGCGAGTTAATCCCAGTTACGCCACATGGCCCAAACATACAGCAATTGACCGATAAACCACATCGCGTCTGCCAAGACCATTGCTTTAATTAAAATAGACAGCCAGCGAAACGATAGTCCGACTAATTGTAAATTAATGGCGTTGACCGGGCCACCAGTTAATCGTTGAACGATCGTTTGATAATTTTACCATTCTTTGTACAGCAATCCAGTGGTTGATGTCTTCCGTGCAGTGTTACTTTGGTACCACCATTTTGGATGTTGTGTCAACCGATTTCGGTTCAACTACTCCTTTATATGTTGTTTGTTCATAGACGTTACTTTCAAACATCAAGCGTTCCAATCGCCAATGGCCAATAACCAATCGTTAAAGAATGGAATCAACGACCTTCTTGGATCGACATCCAGTACCAGCTCTCATGCGCCGCTGCTAGGCCTACTTCAGGCAGCGCCTCCGTCCTCCCAGGTGACAATTCGAAATTGTCTGCAGTGGAGGACGCTTGAACGGATATAAATTTTCAAAAAAATTCGATAAACTCAAAAATGTTTTCTAATTTTTGCCAATTTCCCCAATTTTTGCCCATGTCCACCATTTTTTGTATATTTTGCCTCGATTTCGGCCAATTTTCGTGCGCTGTTGTTCTCGTTTGTAGCGCAGTAGAACGTCATGAGCGTATAAACCCCACTCTTTCATCTGCGAGCATGTATGTAAGGATTTAATCAAACCGTTATGAAAAAACGAACTTTAATGAAAACTAGACTTGTTTCTTTTATATTTAGAACTGGAAAAACAGTGCAATGTATGCATAGCTTTTTGTGATCGTATCAAACAAATCTATCTGTCACTTTCATTGGAAGAAGCTACAGATAGATTTGTTCTATACGATCACAAAAAGCTATGCATACATTGCACCGTTTGCAGTTCTAAATATAAAAGAAACAAGTGCTCATTTTTCATTAAAATTCGTTTTTTCAGTAACAGGTTTGATTAAATCCTTACATACATGCTCGCAGATGAAAGAGGGAAATTTATACGCTTATGACGTTCTACTGCGCTCAAACGAGACCGCTACAGTGATGAAAATTGGCCAAAATCGACAAATATACAAAAAATGGTGATGGGCAAAATTGAAATTGAAAAATCTAGAAAACATTTTGAGTTTTATAGAATTTTGAAAATTTATATCCGTTACGGACGTCCTCCACTGACAGAACGGAACATTACCGGGAGGACGAACTCCTTTTCCCTGAAGTACACTTCGCCCCCACATGAGAGTTTACCTCGTGCTAGATATAATCGTTACCCGCCAAGAAAGGCATTTTTAAGTTGGGTTTGTCTATTTATTTATTATTTTAGCAATTTAGTTTTTTTTATCTGCTATAAGAGTCAGCGAGCAATTTTGAAAACGTTGTATACCTAGTGTTTACGTGGAAAGTTTTCATCATATTTTTGTATATGTACACCTAAACCGAATGAATAAATTGCGTTAGAACAAAATCTCTGCTGAGATTTCTACAAACCTTCCAGATAACAGTTTTCGCGTACCAAAAAAATTTAACGATAATTACACCAGAAAATCTGTACCCATCGTTAAATTTAAGTCTTATCGTTTACCAAAGAATCGTAGTACAAGGATCTCGAACAATTTAACGAGACCAGTTAGCTAGCTAGATTCGATCAGTAGATAGCTAACTTTCCGTTACACTTTTTATCTTTTTGGTTCGATTTCACCTAGTGTCTTTTAGTTAAAGAAATGGATAACTCTAGGGGCAAAGCCACGTCAGTTTCGTGATTCCAATGCTGTACGTTTGGCCCATCTATGGCATGACGTGTAGTTCTCCATTTTAGGTTCGCATGAATACGGGCTTGTTTCTTTTGTTAACCACTAAATCAATGGTCTGCGTTTTTGACTCGGTGCATCGGTATTCACACAAGGCTCTGTGATGTGCGAAGGGAATTGCGTACACACACATTTCTCCATTTCCCCGGGTATCCCGTGTCGGGCTTCTTTTCCATGATCCCATTCCCCAGCCCAATTAGCTCAATTTCGAAGATACAGAGCTGATTTTGGTACTATCATCAGCTCGATGAGAGGCAGTTCAGAAATGATCGATTTTGCCCATATCCATGAAAATTTTTTCGATTTTTGAGGTCCCAGCGGTCCCCTCTCGGGAACCCGAAAAATTTTTTCTTCGAATATGGTCATATTCGCACCATTGGGCTCGGCTTGATGAGAGAAATCTACTCGTGTGTAGCGTATGGAAATCTACACCACCGCTAGAAAGTTATGAATAATGGGCAAGAAGTGAGGGCGGTACGTTATGACGTTAGAAAAAAGGGAAAAAAACAAAATTTAGAAGTGGGGGCGTCGGGGCGGAGCGGACTTAGGCTTAGGCTTAATGTATGCCTCATATAGGGACCTTAGTTAAGCCTAAGACTACTGGCTTAGGCTTAGTATATCGAGAACGGCATGGCCTGGATTTATTTTCGCCCCTCAGGGTTACTCGGGCCTCCAAACTTTCGCAGCGGTTCCGGTAGATTTCCTCATCAACCGAGCTCGCATGGTGCGCAATGACCACGTTCTGAAGAAAAGAATTGGGTTTCCAAGGGAGACCTCTAAAAATTGGGACCTCACAAATAGAAAATTTTTCAGACTATGAGTAAAACGAGCATTTTCTGAGCCACCTTATTGAGCGAATCGATTGGTATCAAGATCACATCTGTATTTTTCAAAATTGACCTCAGGCTGGGAATACCGGAAAAAGAACTTCCGCATTTGCCCAAATGGCACTGTGATCGCGTAGCTGCGTTCGCGGTCTGTGTGTTTATAATTGTAGTATGGAAATCGGCAATTGCCTTTTTCCGTGTACGCGGTTGAGAAAAAAATGCGACGCTAAATCTCAAACCATGCGAACAAATATTACGTATCACGTATCATATGTTCTCGTAAATAGGAAAAGTACCGTGATTGTATACAATCATCGCTTTCCAATCGCGAACCGACTCGACAAAAAATAGTCACGTGTACGCCACTAAGGCTGGACGCATCATCGCAAAACTTGGAAATTTCTGAGTACTTTATGGTGAACAGTAATTGTATCTCGCCGCATATCAACCTGCGCCGATGAATGGTGAGAAAGTGATTATGGTTTGCTACAACACAAATCTCGTAATAGTGACGAACGAAAAATAGTGTATACAAGTTCATTTTCAACATAATAAACAGTTCCTCATACCATAGTAATATTATGAGTCGAGTTATTTATTTCAACCTGATTGATCAGCCGACAAGATTGTGTTGTGTATATCTGAGTTTGTTACAAATTTTGGCATTAGGCGAGACAATAGATTGTGTTTGCCAAATATGTGAATCTATTAAATGAAATTATTGCTTACTATTTAATATATTTGGCAGAACATTAGAGTAAATTAGAGTAAATATAGTCCTAAAATAAATGAAATTTTGGCAGAACATTAGATTGGCAGAACATTAGGTAGTCTAAAATATATATATTGGGTTAGATTGTTACAAACGAGTAAATTAGGTAGTCTATAGTGAGAGTAAATATAGTTGTTACACGAAAAAAAATATATTATTCTAGGTGATAGGTGAATTTTATGAATGTATTAGCTATTAAATAAATTATGCATCGTGTAATTAGAGTAAAAAAAAAAAAAAAAAAAAAAAAAAAAATATACCGTTTAGCTATAGTGAATCTATTATTGGAAATTAGTTGTTGCGCTGCCATCTCACTCTGAGTTTGTGTTATATGGCGACTGCTACTGAGATGAAGGTGAATTGCATTATGCAACCGGCACTCCACAAAGTATTGTGTATTCCGCCCACCTAAAATTACACATACAAACCCTGAAGTTATAAAATGAAAAATATGGTGCAAAATCTCGCGGTGTTGTAAAATTGTGATTACCTTCCAATTCCACAAGCGACAACTTTTGACGTTGTTTCGTTTAACTGACTGAATGGAGTACTATGATTGTACCACGAAAATATATCTCAGCATTCGACCACAAATAGCCAAATGTGGAGACCTATATAGATAACCATATCAATAAATGAGACCACTTATAATCTGTCTGTATGTAGTGTCAGCGATGGCGCTCCGCGCCGCCTCTCGACTCCACTCAAGAACTTCTCGTGGCACTTGCACAGCGAAAAATGATTGGCAATCGCTATTAAAGTGGAGAGGTGGGCCCACCACGCTTCCGAGGCGAGACGATAAATACAGATAATATCGGTACTCGGGGCTGTAGTATAAATCATTGCTGCTCGTAAGATATTGTACACAACGTTGAACACCACGGAAAATGCAAAAGATTTCAAGAGTAATATAGTAAGGGCTGTGAAAATATCGTTTTCTCATAGCGTTTTCGTATGATTTTAAGAGAGTACAAAAGAAAGCATATAAGCACGCTAATATTGCGACAATTATTGCTCGAGCAACCATCCATTCAGGTCCGAGTATTTTTTCCATGCTATAATTATGTTTACAATCACTGCTGAAGTGACTTTGATTTAAGCGCAGTTTTTAAGTATATAATATGCACGATTACACATAAAGATCTGTTTTTCAATAACTATTTGTGACGACTAAATAATTTGAAGCTACACTACTTTAGTGTTTGCAAATTACAGAACTATCTAAAATATTTATTATCAGAAATCAAGTTTTTGTCACAAGCTTAAAGGGGGTTACGTTATTTTATAAAAAGAACAAAACATTGTGGGGATCTAAGGCTCAGGCTTAGGCTTAGTATAGCGACGACGCACAGCTTGCATAGATTGACTTGCGGTCTTCAGCTTGCTTTGTTCCAAACATAGCATTTCAATTTGCAATTTTAAATAGTTTGTGTATTTAATTCACCTTCACTGAAAATATTACGAGTAATGGATCATTCAAATATATACTGTCGGCTGGCCCAATTTCTTCTTTTAACATTTAAGCTCTAGATCTAGCGATTCGGAAGGTTTAAATTTAGATTATGATGATATACAATAAAAACCATATCAAAGTTTGGTGAGCTTAAATGACATCTCATCATGTCAGAAAATGTCTATAGTGGTGGTATTCGAACCCAAGCAGTTACGCTTCTAATACTTTATACTCGAATAATCGGCATGAGTATTTCATCGATTCGAAAGCTATCACCTTGATATGAATTTTAGTCTGATTTCAAATGGAACATATGTAGCAGTTACTACTAAGCAATATTAACACTTAAACTCTGGCCAAACGTTGTTATCAAATTGGTTGAAATACATGACTGTTAATAAATTGAAGGAAGAACTGTTACTAGAAACACTTTGAACAAGCTACTCCGTCTTAAATTTACAGTTGTATGGTCAGAAATCTTTTAGTGGGACATATTTCACAGCAGAATTCAGCCTTTAGGTCAGCACAGCACCATAAAATTTTGATAATTTGTTGCGGCAAAAACAATCGCAGCAATAGAACATCCGTGAATACGTTCAGTCCGATATTCATAATTTCGTAATGACCGTATCAAACTTAACTTTAACAAAACAATATATGTTATGTTGTTGCAATGGATGTACCGTCATATAGATATTTTGTAAATGGTTGCCTTTATTTTATGCCCGGTCGAAAAGACAAGATCTAGTATCTTAATATTTGTTACGAGAAATTAACAAACGTAGCGGTATTGAATTCTACTGTTAGTCTACTACATAGTGATTCGCACCAAAACATGTGAGTAATTTATTATTGGCAATTGGCAACTGACCTCTTATTACGTTAGCATATAATGGTTCATGCTTTCTAATATAAAACTGCGAATGTAAAGCTTCCATGTTTCAATAAATTTGCTTATCGTGCCGTGGATAACGCGCTGGAGTTGAGTTGTTGCAAACGGCGTACACAAAGCACACCCCTTTCTGGAAGCCGGCGCTGCTCGGCTCTTTATGTTTACATCTCTAAGCGAATAACAACGCACTCGCAAAAATATATAAACTACACACAAGTCTCAGATTGTCTCGTGCGACACATTACAACATGCGATTGTGCCATTTGGCATCACTGAACATTAACAAAATTCATGTTATACTGCTGTTGTAAAAATTTGAATTTTAAATTTAGAAATTGGTTTAAATATGAATTCATAAATAACTAGTTTTATATTGAAGAAAAACGTACTCCAGGAACAAAGATTTTAACAGCGTATAGTGATTGTAAACATAATTATAGCATGGAAAAAATACTCGGACCTGAATGGATGGTTGCTCGAGCAATAATTGTCGCAATATTAGCGTGCTTATATGCTTTTCTTTTGTACTCTCTAAAATCATACGAAAACGCTATGAGAAAGCGATATTTTCACAGCCCCTACTATATTCTCTTGAAATCGCTTGCATTTTCCGATTTTCTCAACGTTGTGTACAATATCTTACGAGCAGCAATGATTTATATTCAGCCCGAGTACCGATATTATCTGTATTTCCTGGCTCGCCTCGGAACGTGGTCAGCCTACTTCACTTTAATAGCGATTGCGATCGTTCGCTGTGCAAGTGCCACAAAGCTCTTGAGTGGAGTCAAGGCAGCACAGACGCCATCGCTTACGCTAGTGCAGACAATTATGTGTCTCATTCTAGTATGGTTATCTGCTGCTGGTCTCACCGTTGGCTATTTGTGGTCGAATGCTGAATATATTTTCGTGGTTCACGATCATAGTACTCCATTCAGTCAGTTAAACGAAACAACGTCAAAAGGTTGCGCTTGTGGAATTGGAGGTGATCACGAATTTACAACACCGCGAGATTTTGCACCTGTTTCATTTATAACTTCAGGGTTTGTATGTGTAATTTTAGTCGGAATCACAATACTTTGTGGATACCGGTTGCATAATGCAATTCACCTTCATCTCGGTGGCGGTCGCCATATAACACAAACTCAAATGAGTGGCAGCGCAACAACTGATTCCGATCATGATTCACGGAGGCGAAGCGGTATGACTTGTTTGGCAAGCGCACGAAGACGAAATATGGCTCTAATTACACAATGCATGATTCTAATCGGCTTGATACTGATTCATGAATTTAGCTATATTGGTATGGTAGCTGTGTGCGGATCGAACGAGCTATGTTCGAACGTGCTTAGTATTCTCAGCTACCTGAGCTATACTGCGTTTGTAACAATTAACCCTTTCCTATACATCACTTTTGACGTAACGATACGGCAAGCTGTAAAAGCTACGATACAACGACTATTCGGACAAACTGTACGAAGTAATGTTTCTAAACAGTCTGCTTCTATTGATGGTAAGCAATCGGCTTCCGTTGATGGTCAGCAACATGTTGGCAGAACACAGAGAACTATTGTCTCGCCTAATGCCAAATCTGTAACAAACTCAGATATACACAACACCAATACTTGTCGGCTGATCAATGCACAGGTTGAAATCAATGACTCGACTCATAATATTACTATGGTATGAGAACTGTTTATATGTTGAAAATGAACTTGTATACACTATTTTCGTACGTCAGTTACAATTTGTGTTGTCACAAGAACCAGTAATCGCTTCCGAATTTCACAAGTTCCATCGGCGCAGGTCGATTCATGCGGCGAGATACAAATTACTGTTCACGCCATAAAGTACTCAGGAACATTTTCCAAGTTTCGATAATGCGTCAGCCCACTTTAAGTGCGTACACGTGGGCTATACTTTTGTCAAGTCAGTTCGCGATTGGAAAAGCGATGATTGTATACAAATCACGGTCTTTTCCTTATTTACGGGGACAAGGATTTGTGATACAGTGATACGTAGGTGTTGTTCGCGGTGGCTATTTTGAGATTTAGCGTCGCATTTTTCTGACCGCGTACACGGAAAAAGGCGATTGCCAATTTCCATACTACAATTATAAACACACAGACCGCGAACGCAGCTACGCGATTCACAGTGCCATTTGGTAAATGCGGAAGTTCTTTTCCATTATTCCCCAGCCCGATTGAGGTCAATTTTGAAAATACAGATGTGATCTTGATACCAATCGATTCAGCTCGATGAGGTGGCTCAGAAAATGCTCGTTTTACTCATAGCTCTGAAAAAAATTTTCTATTTGTGAGGTCCCAATTTTTAGAGGTCTCCCTTGGAAACCCAAATTCTTTTCTTCAGAACGTGGTCATTTGGCACCATTCGACTCGGCTTGATGAGAGAAATCTACGGAACCGTTAGAAAGTTATGAAGGCCCGAGTAACCCTGAGGGGCGAAAATAAAATGCAGGCCATGCCGTTCTCGATATACTAAGCCTAAGCCATAGTCTTAGCCTAAGCTAAGGTCCTTATATGAGGCATACATTAAGCCTAAGCCTAAGTCGGGCTGCCGCCCCCCGAACACCCCGCTCTAAACTGTTCCTTTTTTCTAACGTCATAACGTACCGCCCTCAGGGTTACTTGGTCCTCATAACTTTCTAGCGGTGGTGTAGATTTCCATACGCTACACACGAGTAGATTTCTCTCATCAAGCCGAGCCCAATGGTGCCAAATATGACCATATTCCGAAGAAAAAATTTTTGGGTTCCCAAGAGGGGACCACTGGGACCTCAAAAATCGAAAAAAATTTTCATGGATATGGGCAAAATGAGTAGTTTCTGAACTGCCTCATCGAGCTGAATCGATTGGTACCAAAATCAGCTCTGTATCTTCGAAATTGAGCTAATTGGGGCTGGGAATGGGATAATGGAAAAGAACCGACGCGGATACCCGGGGAAATGGAGAAATGTGTGTGTACGCAAATTCCCTTCGCACATCACAGAGCCTTGTGTGAATACCGATGGCATAGATCTGAACGCAGACCATTGATTTAGTGGTTTTGACAAAAGAACAACCGTGTCATGCGAACCTAAAATGGACTCACGTATGCCATAGATGGGCCAAACATACAGCATTGGAATCACAAAACTGACGTGGCTTTGCCCTAGAGTTATTGGTTCTTAACTGAGAAGACACTAGGTGAAATCGAACCAAAAAGATAAAAACCTACTAACGGAAAGTTAGCTGTGTCTACTGGGTGGATGTTACACTAGCTAACTGGTCTAAGTTAAATTGTTCGAGATCCTTGTACTACGATTCTTTGGTAAAACAATAAGACTAAATTTAACGACGTGCTCAGGATTTTCTGGTGTAAGTATGGTTAAATTTTTTTTGGTACGCGAAAAGCTGTTATTCTGGAAGGGTTGTGAATCTCAGCAGAGATTTTGTTCTAACGCAATTTCTTCAGACGTTCGTGTTCGTACATACAAAAGTATGATGGACTTTCCACGTAAAACACTAAGTATACAACGTTTCAAAATTGCTCCGTTGGCTCGTATGGCGGATAAAGAAACTAAATTGCTGAATTGATAAATAAATGGACAAACCCAACTTAAAAATGCCTTTCTTGGCGGGTAATTGACGATATATCTAGCACGAGGTTGAGCTCTCATGTGGGGGCGAAGTGTACTTCAGGGAAAAGGAGGCTTTCGTCCTCCCCAGGGTAATCAACCGGTCTGCAGTGGAGGACGTCGTAACGGATATAAATTTTCAAAATTCTATAAAACTCAAAATGTTTTCTAATTTTTGCCAATTTCCCCCAATTTTTGCCCATGTCCACCATTTTTTGTATATTTTGCCTCGATTTTGGCCAATTTTCGTGCGCTGTCGTCTCGTTTGAGCGCAGTAGAACGTCATGGGCGTATAAACCCCACTCTTTCATCTGCGAGCATGTATGTAAGGATTTAATCAAACCTGTTACTGAAAAAACGAACTTTAATGAAAAATGAGCACTTGTTTCTTTTATATTTAGAACTGCAAACAGTGCAATGTATGCATAGCTTTTTGTGATCGTATCAAACAAATCTATCTGTCACTTCTTCCAATGGAACATTGGTTTTCGGATGCAGGTACACTGAAGCCTAACCGGTAAGGTGTGAGTCTATGATAAGGCTTATATCATCTGTGGTTATGGAGCATATTTTCAAGAAATTGACGTGGAATACATTTTGGTAAGGGCCTGACAAATAATTCACAAAAATTTAGTTGGGTCATTCATCCCCCATCCATTTTCTATGCGCGCGCTTGTAAGTCGTTTTGGTATTTTCTGCAACCGTTTGATCTTTACTGCGCTAAATTCGAGAAAATATACGCATTTTTTTGTATTTTGGACCAAACTCACAGCTTTACAGAAAACAACGATAGCCCATTATATTACTTTGCCACATTGATATTGTCTACTAGGTGTGCATTTTACTACTTTTGGCTATGTCCAAGCTGAAGGATTCGATGTCGATTTATATTCTTTTCTGAACAATATATTGTGGCGGTTAATACATTATCAATTTATTACATAGCTAGGCATTTTATTATCTCTAATTCTGGCTGTGCTTTTTGCTTTTTTATTTTTTTTTGTTTTCAAAAATCATTAAGTTCAATTTACCCGGTAGTTGGGATTTGGCACACCGAGGCGCTCACTATATATAGCAAACATTAAGTCAAATTTGGTCAATATCAGCCTATGTTATGAGGCTAAGTGATATGAAGTATAAACCAATGAAAATGTGACACTATCTGAAAACCAATTCTGTTTCACAGATATCAGCGACATTCATGGTGATTTGCCATAAATTACGATTTTGGATCTAATTTTTATTAGTACACAGGATGCTGCAGTTGCGGAGAGTTCATTGCAATAAGAAGTATGTGGCTGTGATTAGCTTAAACGAATATTATGGCACCAGTTTGATTGAGGAAAGATAACACAATGCATACAGACCTCTGAATGCAATGCAAGAAATGCTACAGATTGTGTCATACTTGTAACATAGTTTTGTATCGCTATATGGCATGTTACACAATATACACATTTACCGTTCTACCTGTTCAGTAAACATGTGTTCACTTATTCCAACTTTTGCTCAAAATTTGGTTACACTTTACACTTTTTCCTTTACAAAGTGCAGTCAAATTTTGATCAAAGTTTGAGCTAAATGTTTGACGTGTGAATGTACCGTGACGGCACAGTCTTACTTAATATAAACGACAATGAAAAATAAATTCCGTACATATCATTGATCACTGATATCATTGTAATCAACTGTAGTAGCAATCAAAAACAATTTTAACATATATTGGATTTTTAATTTCGAAATTATATTCTAATTGTCTGATATATTAAAATATTTGGCTTGGCAACTATGTTATACTCGGCGACTATGATATTTTCTACATATTTCTTTTACCTTAATGTTTAGCAACACTATAAAATTGCTTCATGCGTTAATTTTGTAAAGACAAAGCTTTGAAATATGTGTAGTGATCAGGTATAATAATAACTTCTAGCTAAAGCAACAATTCGCTAGTTAGAATATCATATCTAACTACCAACCATTTCAAGATGGTTCAAGGTATAGTGCTTAGCGCGTGTGCTGCGCATGCGGAAGACCCGATACCTGGGGGATCTATTATTTTAGCTAAAGCGGAACTTAACAGAAAAACTGTATAAATTATAAATAATCACTACTATTAAAATTCGTGATGCTGAAGCATTGCTGATTTTGTAATTGCAAGCAAGTTAGTCTACCTTATATTTTACAGTGATTGTTACTTTGTCGATCACAAAACCAAGAATAACATCGTTAACCCCACAGCCAGGCAAATTTTGTAAATGAAGTAGCCAAAGGACGCAACGCAATAGCTCACCTTCACGTCAAACAGATTATTGTAGTTCAAATTATAGCTTAACAAGCCATATTACAGTCTTCAGCCTTTGCTAAGTCTTTGGTTAACGGCAACTTTCACAAAATATGCTCTAACACTGTTAGCCGCTTAATCAGCTATAATCATAGTTGAACTAGCCACATGACTATTAAAAAAGAAACGAACATATCTGCTTCTGTCCTGATCAGAACAAGGGAGAATTTTGAGAATGTATGAGAGAAATTTTAACGATTCCTGGGAAATCTGGCTTTACAATCCGTACTGCCAACTCAGCCGTAATCAAAATTTAACCTAACTGTAACTATTTCCGAATAGATACGAAGTAAAGTACTGCAAATAAAAGAAAATGTATTGAAAAACCCTTAGGATTATTATTAGGAAACACTTAATGCAGATGTATATAAACATCATTGTTGTTCATGGTTATCAAATGACGCTTCTGTCATAATCCGCTGAAGCTATTTTGATGCTATTTGCTCCAACATTTACGGTGGTCAAATTAGCCTAAAAATATTTTTGTGATAATATATTCAATTTGTTTAATAGATGCGACAATTTTAGACTGTAAATAGCATAGTTTTTAAGCAGCGATTAAATTATTTTAATGTTAAAACAATATAAGAACACGGTATAAAAGTGTAAACATAAGAACTGTTGTTTGGTTGAATTTAAATGATAGTAATAACAATTTAGTAATACAATTCGCGTATCTATCAACTACTTTTCGATACAAGCATTCGCGATGCTTTAATATAAATCACGATAAAGCATTGTTAGCTGTGTATCAAATGGATGCAGCATGCAATTCAGCGACATATTTGCCAATCGATTCCCGTGTAATCATTTGTTGTTTAAGAAGTGGAGAGTTGGCCAACACTTGGGCTCCGATGTAGGCTGCGTGATAGCGATACGGAGAGCAATGTATCTGAAATGCGTATTAGACTTTAATATTGTTAGAGATCGTTGACAAGGTTTATGAACGATATCCCGCTGTTGCTGATATCTATGAAAACAAACTAATCGGTTTAGCCTTGCATCATCTGTGCACGTCATTCATTATGTACTAGGAATTAATATTCAAAGACTTTGTTAGCCATATTATGTGCATATATCCATTAGATGCTGACTTCTGGGTTCAAAACTGTTCGCTGCTCCTCGTATATTAGAACAGGATTATTTTTCAAGTGAACAAATGGTATTACAGGTCTAAGTGTGTCTTCAGGAAATTGCTGATGAGTAACTATAAAAAAATAAATATAACCCAGTGGTAACTTATGTGTATGCATATACGTACCATATTTGTTCATTTTGCGTCGTTTCGTTAATATTTTCCAAAATATGAAAGCCAAAATCTGGAGAGCTAACAAGTGTTTATCTGCTAAATTTATCTGTAGTTTAACAGAAATTTATAGTTATATTATGTATTTTGTCTATATTCGCCTGCGGTTAGTATTAACGCAGTTAGGTAGTAAACTAATTTCCAGTTCTAATACCGGTCACCAGATGTAGTTCGAGGCGAAGTAACGAAGCTGGAACGCTCGAACTAAATGTCAGCGATCGCGAGTGATTGAGCTATTTCGGCGCCTTTGCCCACGCTTAAGGCTCTTCGCAAAGCGAGCGAAATATAGCATGCCCAAAATCATATAGTACGCTGCGAAGTTTAGTTTGGTACAACGAATTCGAACGTAACTGATTCTTGTCAAACAAATGCAGACGTTTCATAGTTACAGATGGTAGAAAACGTGTCATATTAATTGTAAACTAAAAACGACACATACTTGAATCTGTATCGATGATGCAACAAAGCGGAGCAATTCCGACTTGAGTCTCTCTGGCAACCCTGGAGTGAGAGATGCGCCACCTGTCAGATAAATGTTCCTGAAATAAAGCTATAGACTACAGCTTTTTAATTCAATGAAAAATGATATATATCCATGTCAGCCAATTTAGTGTGTAAGTTTTTGTACGACATCAGTTAAAACTTTAACGCCCGAATTAGTTTGTTTATCTTGCAATGTTTGAAAAACCGAGGCTCGCGCCGGCGCCAGCGGTTTAACACGGACTGTACGGGTGAAAATCTTCTTACACTAACCACTGAGCTATCTAGGAGCTGTTGTTAGGTTCCTTAAGCAACCTTCAAAGAGAGCGAATATAAAAAACACGTGCAAATGTATGCCGTGCGATACACTCAGTCAAATCAACAGTTCGCAATGTGCGTCGATGTCAAATTGCCGGAGTTGGGCATGAAAGGATTAATGTTCTAAACTTGAGGCGGGTACTCGAAACGCAGTTTGCGCTGTTCTAATGCCAAGAGCATCGTTAAAGTTAGCTCAACTTGGTTGTATGACAAATTCCACCAGTGCCTTATTAGCAATCTGCTTTCTACTAATGTTATTTTGTGCATTGTTAGCAAAACTAATGCATTCAGAAACTTGCCTACCAATTGTTAAAAAATAGTAACCAATATTAAGGTATATGTAAGCTAGACTTTAGCTAATTTCAGTTAATTTCTCTAGTATGAACAAAATTTCAGCTTTTGGCGTCTCCTGGCTTTTGACTCATCCAACAACTTTTGTATCCGTAACATTTAAAGAAGCCGCTAACGGATATAAAATTAGTACAAAAGATGGTGAGCGGTTGAGGTACAAAAAGTGGAATTTTGTCTTCTTTCTAAATGGTGGGCACACGTAAAATGATCTCGAAAAGCAACGACATAAATATGTCGTAGTTGACATATGTATCCCACTCTTTTTAAGGTACATACAGAACTCTTGGCAGAGTTCAAGTCAGGCAACAATAGAGGTTTATCCACGTTTTTGTTATTTTCTTGGTCCTTTATATAAATTTAAAATTTCTCGATCTCGATGGTACATTTCCTTCAAATGAAAAAATTATAAATACAATTTTTCACTCAAGCTCCGCGTCCGTCTATCTACTACTAACCTGTATAAATCCCGTCTGTTATCGATAGGTGATGCTTGCACCGATGTGTAAATCAGTTTCGGTAATCCGGCAATATCAAGACCCCATCGCTTTGGATTGATCAAGCCTTCGGTACTCGTAAAGCATCCAGAGTCTACCAAGAACTCGCTGAAAAAACTATCACGCATGCCCTAGCGTAGTATTTTGAATAGTTATAATATTTGTCCAACTCAAATATAGGTTTCCAATTTTGTGTTTTTTGACTCAAAAACATTTTAGAACCGTGCATTTGTCTTGGTTTCAGAAATAATGTACATAGACTAAGCTCAATGGATTGCTTAAAATTAAGCTACTAAAGCTACAAAAGCGTCAAAATTAGAGAAAAGTACGACAAAGAGTCAAAAGTGTCAAAGTTAGAACGTGGCTACATGATTCTTATAAGCGTAATTAAAACAACAAGCTTTATTGGACACCTTGTGTACAAAATTTACGTTCTTTATTGCGATTAACAGATTAATTTTCGCCTATCAGTACCGTTGGAAAGTTTCCAAATCTTTATAAGAAACCTTTTGTATGGGTGCATCATACCAACGCCCTAAAGCCAGAAATGATAGTCCGCCTTTTTATACTATTGTTTATGCATAAATCGTAATTGATTGAATTTTATATCGATATATAGATTAATTGACATATATAAGCAGAAAAAATTTTGACACGGTTTAGCAACCATATTCAGAGCTTCTTTATATCATAAATTTAGTGTCGCTGTGAATCAAATTTTAAAGAATGTTTTAGTTGTACGGCTTTAACGTGTTCAAGCCTTGAAATGCCAATCAATATTGGCTTTTAACTATAGCATCATATTTATTTTTTATAATGGGCAACTTAAACTAACGGCATTTCTAGAGACCATTTTACAGCTTAGATATGTAGCGTTGGGAAGTCTTGTGTTGCACCTAAGCTGTAAGATACAAGATTATGTATATGTACATTTATATTTTGCTGTAGACAAATATTTATCCTGCGTCTACAGTACAGTATTATAGTTCTGATTTAGCTTAAATTATACCATAAAACGGAAACACCGGCAAATTGTGGTGGAATGATCATTACAGTATATTACAACAAACCGTCTTATTGTACTCTATAACTGAGATTTAATAAATGACAAAATTTTCAAAATTATGAATGTAAAGCACTAATTCCCAAACGATACCTGAGAATGGAAAATACATGGCAGTAGTTAAGACGTTTATTCATACCTTGTCATTTCTGCTAACGGCTCAAATTTATTAATATTCACCATTGTGTCTATTTCGTTCGGCATGTCAGCGTATTTTTCGCACTCATTAGCATAGTTGACGGCTGTGTAGCATGTCTGAAATTGAATATTAAATTATGCAATAATCAAATTAAATCAAATTGCGGATGTCAATATTACTCATTATGGGTACGTTCAAAAGTTCAACTCTCTAGTCAAAAGCTTATCAAAATTAGAGCTTAAATTTTGATCAAAATTTGAACGTGATTTTTTATCATTTTTTGGCGAATTTGAGTGCGTGAACACAGTTAAAACTTTCGTAGTATAATGCTTTAAAGATATATTGAAAATTTTTGAGTTTAAAATTTTATTAAGCATTCATCCGGATTCACCCCGTATTTTTTTCATTACGAATCACCTTCAAATTTTATCAAATTTCAAGTGAAATTTGATCAAATTTTGAACTCACTTTGAGCAAAAAGTACAGACATGTTAACACACCTTTAATCCTGCAACGTATCTAAGAAATGCGAGCCTTCCGTCTTATAAAACAATATTCGTCGAGTTTCAGATTTTTCCACCAAGTTCTGATAAATGATACCTTAATAACCATACTATATTTAATTACTTTCCACGGCATAATTTTTATAAAAAGTTTACATTCCACAGATAACTGCAATCATATATACTAATATCCTTAACACTTCTCATTGTCATAGGACCAGTTGGTCCATTGCGAGATGCGATGCTATAAACCCATTTTGTAGAGTGCATATTCGTTGGTGTGTTAATATTCGCTTGCTGTATGAAAGGGCAATATAGCTAAAGAAAAAGAAGAACAACTTTGCAACAACATATTGACCAATTATTTATTGGTAAGTTTTTTAAGTTTGAATTGCTTTTACTCGACTAGTGCACTTTAATGCAAACATAGCGTTGGGCCTGATAAAGACGTGTCCAGGCCGGGCAGCTGCCTAGTTTGGCTGGATTGCGCTACAAAGAGTAAAACTGAACAGCGTCTTATTTCTCCACCGACTGTTGTGATTTCGCTATACAGTAGACAAAGAAATTAGGAATCTAGTTAATCCATTCATACGCGACACTAATTAGATGATGACGCATTTGACTACCTTAAGAGAGTCATAGTTAGTCGCTATAAAGCTACTGATATAATTATATATTTTATTTACTAGTTCTTCTATTGTTAATTTGCATATACAGCTGCGTTCACACGTTCAAATTCTTTACTTAAAATACAAGCTAAAATTTTGAGCAAAAAGTTTGAACTTATGAACGCAACGCATCTTAAACGGCTGAAATGAAGATGTATTTTAACATATGTCTGCAACAAATAAATACACGGACGTCGAACAAATAGCATGTGCCGTATCAAAATCCGAAGTGACGAAGGTTTTGCGTTTCCTATCAGTATTGAAAACTAAGATAATTCATTGGAAGTTGGAAAAATTATCTTCTTAAGTTATCATGCATAATTCTTTCAAATACACTATCATGACGTTCCGTAGGACTTTCTTTACTTATAGCTTCCCCGAACCGCCTGGAAACAATCCAATCTTAACATATAGTGACTAAAACCTGGAAGTCATCTCTTTTATTATGCAAAGATCAGACTGAACCGCGATTGGTGTCTCAACACAATTTGCTGGATCACGGGGCCGCTTGATTAATCTTTTCATGACCATTGGAGCCAAACGGAGCCAGTGCACATTGTACTTATCGTATTAGCTGAGTGTGTCGCGTAATATTTGTTTCAGCGTGTCTGTTATTCTCTAGCATTGCGAGGTTTCCTAAATAGCTCCTGTAAAGCTCAGCGGTTTGCTTACGACGCTTGCAATTCTGAAAATGGGCTGCCTGTCGTTATCAGTCTTCGCACGATACACAATAATGCATTCGGGTATGAAAGCTTTAAAGGGTTCACAAAGCACCTTTATCACTAGTCGCTGACAGAGTTAATGGTTCGCTGGTCTGACTGGTTTCATTTGCAAGTTATTATAAACATACCGATTCTTTAATATAGCGCAAAATCATTTGTTCTAGAGGTGTTAAGAACGTATAAAGCCCCGGATTGCATTCGCTCAGTTTCGATCGAAGCGTGTCGGATATTTTTTGACCACCGTACGGCAAAGAAATTATTCCCGATTGAACCACATAACCTAAAAAATAAGGAAAGAAGTTATTGTATATAATATAAAACTATGTGCGCAAACCCGTTTTTAACACTAGGGGTTAATGCTATTTTCATATGCAAGTAGATGTTGATTTTTCAGGAATAGTCTGCAAAATGTGGGGGGGGCGGGGGGAGGGTTAGGAGAGACCCCTCTCGCCCCCTTGATTTACGTCAATATGTCAAATTTTATTGTCAGAATGGTTCAACAAATCTTCCATACGGTTTTTCATGAAGATACAACTACATATGTGCAATATTAATACACCAGAATGAGCGACTACACTTTAAAACAAATGCCTTACTATATTTTCTTAAAAGACACAAAATGCGCCAGAAAATAACACATTGACTGAATGTGCCTTAAAACAAATGCTGTATATAATTTTCCTGAAAGAAACCATGTGGTTCAGACAAAGACCCAGAATCTTGGAATACATATTGAAGCAAATCCATATATTGCATCCTGCATAATCGTCTTGGAAGATTTTGTGGTGTGCTTATAGTATACTTGAGTCGTGCAATGTGTTATACGTTTGTTTTAAATATACGTTTAAAACATGTTGTACCTTTGAACAAAATTTCAAACACATTAGTGCAAACACAGATTAGTAAGACTTATCTATCTATTATTGTGCACTATGGCCCTCCCAACCATAGAGACATGCAGCGGAGCGAGATGGCTTATTGGACTTGACTCATACTTTATAAATTAGTTTTAAACACTAATTTAATCCATAATATTACACAAATATAATTTGTACTAATGTTTTAGTTCGATTCCAAATTGTAAATGTTTATTTGATTAACTAATCATATTTAGTGTTTACCATGGTCAAATTAGTATGGACCTACTGGGAAAAATTTTCATGCCTATATCGCGGCCCACCCTTAGATCAGAAGCACATTTTAGGAACATTCCCACTTTAAAGAAACTGGTATAATAATTTCCACACTAATTGCTATTTCGCCTAGTTTACGAGTCTTATATTCGTACTCTGTTGATAGTCAGTTCTTGTTCTGTTTAATTAAGCTCACATTCCTGGCGAAAAACATTTTGACAACCATAACTCAACCATCGAAAGTTACGATAGTTTTACGTCAAAATGATTCTAAATCTTTTTATTATTAAGGTATTTTGGGTGAATATCCTTATTTTTAACTATCTGCGTTATATAACATAAAAACTGAATGCATTATGAATAAAACCTTGTTATGCAAAGATTGCCATTATATTATTCGCCACAGGATATACCTCAGAAACGACTACAAAATACCTTGGATCATCGAGATTGCACCTTGGTCTTGGACAAAGCCAAAAGTAGTAAAATCTACAACAAGGTGATGATATCCTTGTTGCAAACATCCTTGTTGCAAACTTGCATACTTGGGTTATCTTTTTTTCCTTAAAGCTGTGGATTTAATACAAAAATTGCGTTTTTTTCAGTATTTAGTGTACTAAATGCCCACCAGTACTTGGTAATTATACACAATTCGAATACGTGAATACGAATATTTCCAAAATCGCCGCTTACCATCAATAACCGGAACAATGTCTATTCGATCACCGATATCCACAACAACACCAGTAACTGCGTCGTATGCATATAACGTTAGCACAGGTTGCTTAATAATTGAAACACCTTCGAAATTAAAATCATTCAAGACGATTTGTGCTAAGTTTCCGGTAAGCTTAGCTGGTGTATTTTGCGGTATTGAAAGAAGCATCTAAAACATTCGTTCGTCGTTATTCACAAGTCAAAGCACAATGTTGTATCATGTTTAAACCAATATTTATAAACATAGTTAAGAGGATTAAGTTTTACACAAATTTTGACATTTTTTAAATCTAAATCAAAATTAGGCTAGCCGTAAGATTTAAAAATAGCTCTGCCGCATCATACAGCTAATCGTTATGCAACGAAAACATGCCTATATACGTAACTTCATAGGCTTGCTGAGTTTCACGAGTCAGATATGAAGAAAGTTTTGTGAAGTATCGTGTTACGTTGCATAGCTGTTATAATATAGTGTGTAGCTGTGTCTATAGTAAAAATTTAAGAATAATTAACTCAGCAGTAGCGAAAACATGACCTTATTAGCGTCAAGTGCAATATGGCGCACACTTTGAAGTTTACTGGCGTAGTACAGTATAATAGCCCGTAAAGTTAAGATTTATATATTTTAACCTAATCAGCGTAAATTTTTTATGGTCTTGTATGACAAGTAAAACATAATGCCTTTGTGGTGTCGATATTTGGATTTTTTTAGAACTCATAAAATTTGGAAGTTCTACTTTTGTTCCAGAGCTTCTGAGTAAAGTGCTTAATATTTGGAGACCAATGTTGAAACATTTTATAAAAAGAACGAAACATTATACAATAATTAACAGAAAATATTGATAGTATAATATGGTTTTTAGTTAATCAGTTGTTTATAATCTAATGAACACCACGAGACAATCATTAAATTCCGTTTCAGGCTCACATCCAGTTCGCAGGTTTAAAATTGGTTGCGTAAATTAAATATATCAATTGTTTTACATTTTACGATCAGTTTAAGATATTCGATTTAACAGAATTTAAGACATTAACTGAATTAAATTTCAACTTCACAGCGTAAACATATTTTAAAAAATATACTTTTGTGTCGTTTAAGGTAATATCGAGTTCTTCGAAAACGTGACGAAATATTTTAGAAATCACCGGTAAATCGATAAAATATTTATTTTGAGATGGCGTTGTTGGTGTTATCGGATTGATCCATTCACCATTAAGACGAACTTCAGGCTTGTAGGCATTGCGGCCAACAATAGTACGCCCTTAAAACCATAAGGACTACAAAATTCGATCTAATTTCTGCAGCGGTCTGTAAGTACATGACTATTACATGTGTAGCAATATTTTCCAAAGTTCCATCACAATGTTGTATTTAGAAACTCTGCTTAATTTATGTAGAAGTTTTGTTTCTGCAAATGTGGCACTTTGTGTAGCAACTTTTGTTTTCAAAAATTCATCTGTACAATGTATGACCGCACATATCTTTCTGGGCGGATACATTTTACAACCTATTAAAATTCGATATTTTAGAAATATTTTAATGATAAAATCTAAATATCTGAGTTCCAATAGGATATAATTTTCTATGTTTGATTTTGACCAAAATAAATAAGCTATTTTTGGCAAAGATTCGGAATCTGGACTTCGTTTTACCTTAATTCGTACCATTCTCATGTTATACTCGCTCACATTTTAGTTTTCGCAACATGTTTATACTGTATCACTTAAAACATTAATCTGGTATAAACATCAAATGTACCTCGTTAACGTTTCCAAAAATGAATATGTTGTGTAAACAACCTTTGAGTGGGTATAACATGAAATCGACCGGAGTTCGGGTAAAATGAGTTGCAGATTCGGCATCCGTTCCAACTATTGCATATCGTCACCTATTGTGACCTATTCTTGTCAAAAACCAAGGTATAAAAAATTTTATATTGTTTTAGGTGCCGGATTTTAACTTTGCTCGTTTATAATTTAATATGCGAAATTCTCATAATGATCTCACATATACCAAGCCATCATGTCTGCCTTTTACTCCACAGAAACTTTTTGTCACATTCGTCTGTGCCGATAAAATATTTTTTGAAGTTTCCGCGACCTCTAATTACGCAAAAAATAAAATACGAATAAACGAAATATTAAAATCATATTTAAATTTTAGAATGCACTAAAATAGTACGGCATGCTATATCAACTTATAAGGTTAGCTAGGAAATTTATCAGTAAATGAAAACTCACACTTTCCGCAGGAATAACAATATTATTATCGCAGTTATTATAGTAGTTTAAAAGAACTGTTATTTTTATATTGTCTTGACTACTATGCTTTGATAAAAGTTTCCGTTATCGAGTAAGTAGCGTAAAGCCGAAAAAAGCGCGATACACCAGCTGTGAAAGATACAACATGGCTCACTTTTGTTTTCTGTCAAAAACTGAATGTTTAAATATTGTAAACAGTTTATTCCCGTTCAAACCAGGCTAAGACGTAGTCGCCGATTATCTCAGCTCAAACTTAATGTATAACGAATGAACGAACGCTTTAATAGAGATCGTTAAAGTAATGAAGCTGGGTTTTTATTGAATAGCATTAAGTCATAGGTGTACATGTGTCGATGGGAGAAGAGTTATCAATGAGGGTCGGACACGCTAAGCCGCATTTACCCCTCTTCCAAAAGCCACATTTACCCATGAAGGCTCCGTTCCCTACCCACCAGCCCTTGCCCCCCCCCCCTTTTCTCGCGCGCTGATGCACAGCTTTAGCCGATATTGGCAACAACAGGGTGAAACGTGGCAAACATTGGGCTGAATTGGTAAAAATAGGTGATATTAGGAAAAATTTATCGAAAATTAGCAAAGATAGGAGAAAATTTTTAGTTGCTACAAATTTCAGAAATTTAGCCCAACTGACAGATCTTCCTTCACCCCCCCCATTCCACCCCGAAGACCATCCACCCTCGTAAGCCGATGCACCTTCTACGGAATTAATGAATTGAGGAAGCACAAATATATATTTTTTAGTTATCAGCATTGCGGTGTTACCAAATATTTATTCGGTAACCGTATGTTTGATCCCAGCTGGTCGACTCAAATACAGGCATGCCCGTCTGCTCTCCTACATTATAGACAAGTTATCGCTTTACGAATCGTGCATAGATTATGAGTGATAACAAATACATGAGAAATATTCAAAAAGTAATCTAAAAATATCACAAATGAATATATCGATGTTTCAATAAAAAAGTAATGTTGCTAAATGGGTGGTTTGAGCCAGTGGCGTAACCATAACTTTCAGCATGGGGCGCATAGAATAAGCTAGGAGGGGCACGGCGTAACCCCGTCTTATACGCATACCTGTCAACGTTAACAGGGGCTACGCTCCTGGTATGAACGCAGTTATGTATTATGTATATAATCATTACTCCCAACAGCACGAAAACAGTCGTGTCTAACAGGGACGCATGGGTTTACTTTGTAGTTGCTAAACAATTTTGACTGGCCCGGTAGCTTACCGTTTGCCAATATTACAGCACATGCAGGGAAAAATAGCTGAGGAAGGCTAGGTTCTTCAGTTAAGACGCCAGCTCTAATCGAACAGCTACCGAGTTCAATGATAACGCAGTTCTGAAGAATATTAATAGATAGTTAAAACAATAAGAAATATCAAACGAAATAAAATAATCAAAAATAAACAAAAATAATTACATAATAAGTATTAAATTGTAGTGAGTAACCGGATCAGCGAAAGTAACCGGAGCCGTAGTTAGAACAAAGACTTAAATTTTTTGCCCGATCTTGAGCCAGAACTTGGTTTTACCAATACGTCAAAATATAGAGAACTGTTACTGAACCTGTTTGTCGCGGAGGAGTTATAGGCATATAGGATTATTTTACCCGTTGAAAGCACGTTGATTTCGTTGTTTTAAAAGTAAGTCAAGTGTGTCGCTACCCCTCTGAGATGCTACTGGGACTAGAAATGCTAAAATTTGGGAACATGGGAACTAAATTCTGAAATTTTGGCATTTACGTTGATAGCTAGATGGGGTTACAGATTTTTCCATGCCAGTTGGGCAGCTCGAGACGATTACGTAGAAAGCAGCCAATTTGGAAAGTACTAGGGGCCTATACAACGTAAGAATTGCTTTCTTAAAATTATTATTTTCTTCAAAATTATAATTTTACATTTCACAGTCTACTTTGTTATGTTATAACTAGTTTTGTATTATTAGAGGATAGTCCTGGTGGAATTAAACCTAAATTTTCCAACCTGTACCACGAAACCAAAAAGCAAACTGTTTAAAAATGACTCAGCTCATGATGGTAGAGTACGGCGGTTTTTAAAAAAATTAGCCATCAAAAGGCGTGTAACCCTGTAACATACTTGTATCGTGGCATTAACTGAAAAGGCTCATTTGGCAGTTGTAATAAAATTTGGCAGTTTCTCGACACCCTCACGCCTCTACTTAGCAAGTAGGCGCACCTTTTCCACACCTGTTGTGACAAGGAGCCACTGATATATGGCGAAAGTTACAGCCACTGTTTCTCTCAATATACTGCGAGTGTAATATTATCCTTCCGTGCCGATAAAAAGATTTACTTAGGAAGCTCAATATCGAACTTCAAAATAGATAATACACACAGACTGACCACGCTCGCCCCAGTAACTGTCACAGAGTTAAATACTGTTGTTAGATAGTCCTCAACAATGTGAAATAGTCGAAATTGCCATACGTTGTGGTGTCACAAATATATAAGAATTAACTGGTAAACATACATTTACTTTTTACCAGCATAGCTTGTCCCAAGTTGCTTAGCGCTAACCGTTGGACTGGAACTTAGGTAACGGCGTAGTTAAATCCTGGACTAGACGGAGTATTTTAAAAATTATAAATATGTTAGTATTTGACTGAGTAGCGTTATTTCAATATCTCTTATAAAATGTTTAGTAGAGGTCGACAAATGTGTGTACGAAATCAAAAGAGCTAACCAATGGTACCTGAGCAAGCACAAAGACAAAATTTATTTCCTTTTATGTTATACAAATAGTATCACGAATAGTGTTTCAGTTATGATTTAGTTTGATAGTGAATTTTGATTGGTTTGTAGTTTTTAACTTTTATTACATTATATCCAAAATACATGAATCGGAACTTCTATTCCGGCAGAAATTAGCCGGAACCGAAAACAGGATTTTTCCCTGTAAATAGATAATGCAGAAAATCCTGCAATAGTTTGCACCGAAAGCTAAAAACCCCTTTTTGCCTCTTAAACAAGAAGGGTTTTATTTCCTAACATAGCCATAAATGGTCAATATAGTTTTGATCAGCCCTGACTAAGTTTTGACTTTTATCAGATGCGCGTATCAACGAATGAAATTGCACCATATATACATAAACACATATTTAACACATACATAATCTGCCTTAAATCAAGCATATGTTTTTCCAAATTGTTCCAGCATTTCTCGATTGGAAAGCTCAGTTTATATAATGTATATTTTCTTTTGTTTTGATGTTAATATATGTTTGTTTCTGTGCCCGTTTTCCTTTATATTGTGTTATAAAGTTAGTAGGGATTAAAGTTACAAAGTGTAAAGCATCCAGATAACAATGTTTCCGATATGGCTGTCATCTAGTTTCACTCTGGCATTTCAGTGTAAACTAACGCTGTCTCTTCTCGGGTATCTCACATACTTCTGGCTTAAACTATGTCTTCGGATAACAACATTTGAGATAGAAATTATGCTACATGAAATTGAGCTAATATTCGTCGTCGTGATAACTGGGATTTCGCAGACTCCAGCCATGTACGTCCCTGTGTCCTCGTGTCGGCATATGCTTGCGGCTATCTCGTCCGATTCAGAGTGTGTAATTAGCGGATTTCGTTTGAAAAAAATAATTTTGCTTAAAACTTTTATCCAAAAAGATATTCACCGAGTACACTGAATTTAATTTTGTTTAGAAAAATGTGCTGAGAATTTACCACTAATTTTTAGCGATCATTCGCTTTCGTGTAAGACAAAATGTTGTGCTTAGTATTCATGTGACATATACAATACCATGTGATACAATGTACTCACGCACATCTCTATGCTAACGTGAATAATAGTTTTTACCTGACTAGTATCAGGGATAGGCGGATTAATTGGCTTTACATACGAGTCTGCAGCTGACAGAGAAGAACTTGTTTCCAGAGCGAGACGCCATTGTTCAAATTGAGATGGTTGAAACCTGCAAACACATTTGCTAATAACCGATGGACGTACCTATGATATACCATTCAGAGAAAATTAAAACAAATGATACTATAATACATGCTATGCTCCAAAAATTATAACAGAAGACGAAAAGACACACTCACAATTAAATATTGGAGCGCACAAGATGTTTTTTGAATCACAATGCACTTCGTAAGTTAAACCAAAAAGCTAAATAATACCGATTCGAATAGCGACGAACATTGAATTTACAGAATTTTGGTTCTCCAAGCGAAACATAAAACTAGCATAGGAGAGACAACTCGAGAATTAAATAGTTGGTTTACCTTTAATGAAGTGTTATTTTATTGTTACTATTGGGCATTCTCGCAAAAATGCCATAGAAAAGAATACAGTCTATATCACAACAGTGGTCGCCGCGATAAAATGTGACAAATTTTGCACCAATAATTCAATTGCAGCTAGCATAAAGCAACACCAGCAAACGAAGAAGTAAGAGCATTGACATCAGTAAAGAAATCCAAGGTATCTTGTACCCTGTTAGAGAAAATTATACATACAAGTAACAAAACTGTATCGTCGAATAGTTTTGAATTAAATTTAGTTATTCTTTCTTGCTGTGTAAGAGGGCAATTGAAAAGAAAGATCCGTTGAGAAGATTTTTAATTTGTGAACAATTTTGTAGACAATGTGAAAATCATGTTCAGTACATAAAAGGGTCACCATGTTTTGCTTTAATATTTTTGTCAAAATTTTATATCAAAACCTATCTAAATATTATTTAACCAAAATGAATTAATAATATTGCGTTTACTATCGTATACCTTAAAGTTAGCTGCACATTATCACGTCCACCGGTAAGATGGATCACATTTGACTCGCGCTTCGCTTCGAAGTTAATCCCGGACAGATGTAGATCCCCGGTACACAGCTTCGTGGAACTGCTATCCTAAAATTATCATTCAACGTACATTGTAGTTCTCCTAATTTGTGACAATAGGTAATAGGTGTAGAATCAACAGATCAGAACAACTTTCTCAAATCGCTTGTTGCTTCACAACTGGCTAACTTCTGAAGTGAGTCGCTTTAAGTGATATTATTAAAATATATGTTACATTGTTTTTTGTGTACTGTTTGTACATTAAAGCTAGATATCGCAGTAATATAGTTTTTATCGTAAATATATTAAAACATTTCGTAACTTTTTTGTGGCAGCCGGTCAACTTGTGACATTGTTTCCATCGTTTATCAGGCTATGCAGCATCGCCTTTAGTTTAGCTGCATTGTCTCAATATGATCACAACAAATTACTTTCAGATCCAACGCTGGAAAGCGATTTCGAACAAACATGACGCGCAGTAAGCATAAAGGGCATGTCCATGATTTCATACGAAAAATTTTTTTTAAAGTAAGCCATTATTTTGAGAAAGAAATTATCATTTCAATTACTTATCCATGTCATTAATACCTTTGTTAAGTTCTATAGCACTCCATTGATATTACATGTGCACCGATCATGAAAAAATGTCAATTATACTGTCTCGATAGAGCTGAGATACGATGTGAGAGTTCATCAGCACACCATTGTCCAGCAAAAGACATCAGTTTAAACTACAGTGGCCGACAGAACTACATTTTGCAGACACATTTCGTCTGAGATTTATACTACATTCTGTATCAATAATTTGTTAAGTTGAAAATTGTAATAAAGTTTGGGCAAATTAAAAAAAACAGTATCTTTAAAAACCCTTTGGGTAGTTTTATATTGAAGATATGATGACAATGAATTGTGAAACAGACAACATGAAGTCACAAACACGAAATGGCAAACATTCTTAGCCCTTGAAAAACGAAAAATTAACTTTAGATTCCTAAAGCCTGAATAACCTAATTTTTTTTTGAAAAATATATCAAAGCAGTATGATGGTATTATATATTACATTTAGAGATATATATAACGTTAACAGAGATTTAATTAGAGGTACAATAGAATTTACCATGATGTGGCTTGAAAACAGAACACGACCCCCAAGAAACAGACCACTGTCAAAACGTGGTTACGGTTTTATGTGTATTATATTTGATGTATACTTTTGCACAGTTTTTAAAATTTCGACGAGACGTATTTGCGTGGTAACTACACTTGAGCCATATGTTTAGAATATTATCAAAGTCAAATAGCCCAGCTGACGTATCCCGTCGCTCCGCAGGTCTATTGCAGTTTTTACAGACGAGAATCGAGAATGGAGAATTGATATACCGTCAACATTATGCCACGGAGTATGGGAGTCACCTCCGGCCCCACCTATCTGGAACTACTTGTAATAACGACGTAATATTTGTGGGAATTTGATAAGTCGTGACACAAATTTTAAGACTTCATTCAATTATTTTGTCAAGCATAAACATAGATATTCTTTTATTTCTGGCGGCTCGTTTTAAACGCTGCAATTGATCGCAACATATTTAAGTTTCTCGATGTACAGATTACATAACTTTCAAAACAGCTGCCTCGCACAAGTCATGAACAACAGAAATTTAGTGCCCTCTGGCTCATTGATAATTTTAACAAGAGGAAAATTTACATTTTGGCTGCTAATGAAATGAGCAAGTCAATATCGCGTTGATCAAATGATGATAAAAAGGAATCATATATAAGAAAACTCTATAATACATACAGTTGACGAAATATTAGAGGTGCATCAGAATACTGTGTCATATGACGTTTTAGTAGAACAAAACGGCTATGAATATATATTCCGGCCTCTCTGAAAGCTAAATGTTCCAAATTTGACATAACACATACGATAAAATATTTACAAGCATACGATTTATCACCAATTGCTGAGCAAACATAGTGGCTGCAGTCAAGCCTATGGTTAAATTCCGTCACACATTGGCAAAATACTATATTGCGAACAGGAAAGAAAAGATATAGGGTGTAAGTTTATGTGGAAAAATCACGAAACGACTCTTGTCATAACCTGGTGAGCTATGTTAACCAAGGAAACTTCCAGCCGCGTTTAGCAGCTACTCCTAACTAACGCTCAATTACCAATACGTTGAGATTCGTTCTACTTCACGCTTAAGTGTATTAGGCAAATTACAGACCTGAACGATTAGCAGCGACTAAGGAATGAGTTAAAGTCATCAGCGTGTTCTGATCTTTAGCATCTTCTTGTGCTGCGTAATCTTGAAAGTCTTAATTCCAATTCAACAATATGAATGCCGACATCATGAAGATGGAGAAAATACATACTGTGCAACAAGTAACGCTTATTCTCGTCGCAATTATAGAAGAGGTTGCCCACACGAAAACTATGATAACATGGTCGAATCTTATTCTTAAAAAAACATCATACTGGCTTTGCGTTAAGAACAACGGCTGCTTAGTATAAATATCCGGAACCCAAAGCAATATAAATTTTTATCGTGAATTTTGACTAAAATAAATCACCAAATGTAATTTTTGGCGAAGATTAAAGTTCGGCAACTTCTCTTACCTATGTATTTCGTGAGGTTTTATTGTTTGCCGTATTAAACTTTTATAGTAGGACCATGTGCATGGCTTAAAGCGTTAACCTTGTATAAATATCAAATTTACCACGTTTGCGTTTTCAGGAAATCGTATGTTGTCTGAACAACGTTTGATTTAGTATAAGGTATAACATAAAAACGGCAGTATATAAGCTAAACGGATTGCAGGTTCGGAATCCACGCCAAAAATCGCACTTGGTCACCTGTTTTCGTCAAAATACTAGATATAAAATTTTTTATTGTATTATTTTGGGTTCCGAATTTTAACGTAAGCCAAAACCGCAAAATTACTCCAGCTAACGACGACAAAGTTGTTGGTATTACTTTGGGGACAGAAAAAATGCACGGAGTGCTATAAGTACTTTAAAAGAATTCCCAAAATACATGGTCTAATGCCTGTAATTTGCTGTAAATACCTCTTGCTACGACAACTTGGAAAATAGCAAAGCTTGACAGTTTAAGCAAGCATCGAACCATTGATCTGTTGGAAATAGACAGAACGCCGTAGTCAGTTCAGTTAGGAATGGTCAAGCATTGTAACATAGATATAGATGTTGCCGCTAGCCGGATTATTGACGGGTCCGTCCTGTTACGGGCCTCGACCCGCGGGATCGGGTCAATAATTTTGAACCAGATGTGATCACCAATATTGTAGAGTTCATTTAGTTTTTATACTGTTGGACTTAAAATTCATGAGCTCAAAACGGTGCGATTCTATTCAGTCAAGATTAACAGTATTCAAACGGACTAAAATGCGTGTAGTATGCCGGTTTTATAATGTATATAAATTCAAGTATATGAGCCAATTTAAAGCCAAAGCGTATAAAGCCATTGCAACTCGTTGTGGTTCGGTTCGAAAATAAGACGTTTCGCTGGGATAGCTTGATTTTTGCATGCTATAAATTTATTGGTTATTAATCCTAATAATTAATGGTCGCAATTAATTTTTGTGAAAACCTAAGCATTATGACTTTATGAGAAACTAACCGTAAACCATTGTAGCACGTCATCGTTTAGTTCGAAATAATTAGTTCTCCAAAGTGATTCATTCACCGCATTACGAACGCCAAGTGGTAAATGTTCCAACGTTCCTGATACTCGACATCGATCAGAAACTGTATTATTAATATGAGAGTTGCCAGATTTGCGATTATAACGTTGGTCACTCGTAAATATTCGGCAATAATTAACTGAATATAAATGATCTAGTAGCAGCGACGGATCCCACGATTGTGAATTGGAATGTTGCTAAATTGAACCAGATTAATAATTATATATAGACTAATACACATTTGGAAAGAGAAGCATGTAATTAAAAGTAATGCATGGTCTACATTATAACTAAAGGTAGATGATAATATTTATCTCCAAAAATTAGAATTACTGGGCCATGATTGTGCCTGAAAAAACTACTGGGTGCGGTGAATTTGATTAAGCCCATTACTCTTCAAGTTACTGGGTGATTTTTGGTACACTCCTGCTTTGAAAATTACAGAGTGCTTGCAAATTATTAATGCCCACAAATTTCAAAATACTGAGTAATTACTGCGTTTTATATGAGCCATATACCTTAAAATTGCTGGCTGGAACGCATGAAAAACCTATAGATTCTGAAATTTCTGGCACAACTATTTTCCAAAAAGTTACTCGGTGTTTCAAATTGCGCGACGCCCGATAATATTCAAACTTATAGGTTCTGCGTAGTACCCACAAAATCTCTGGGAAATATTTTATCCCACGTTCAATTTTAAAATTGATGGTCTACAATAGAGATACAATTATGCTCTAAATAATTTAAAATTTGTGTGATATATAGATATTAATAAATATATAATGGAGCAATTTTATTCATAATTAATAAATAAAATTCTCAATTCTAGAATATATAAACTTATATAGGGTGTCGCATAAGTAACGCCCTAACTTTAAACTGTTGCTGAGACTGACATAATATAGTTACAACACTCGCAATTTCAGGAATTTTAACCAATCATATTATAAATATCTACGTATAACAAATTGTCTGATATTCCACTTCATTTGGCTCATCTCATTACTGCAATGGGACTGTATTCAGTTTACTAAAATAGCCATGAATTTCTGCGACAATGGTCCCGGCATTCGACTTCACAACCCACATGTCATAAAACCATTGCTTCAATTAATAAAGGATTTGATCTAACAGGTTCCGTAGCTGACTCTCCCGGAACAGGGAGAACACCGACGGCATATGGAGATGCTGCTATATCTCATATTTCATATCATTTTGATAATAGTCCGATAAAGTCAATTTGCCGTTGTGCTGTTGAAACGGGGCATCAGCAAATAGAATGATTTCCCAACTGTTAAAAGTCTGGGTTTAATCTCTTTTAGACTGACCTTAATTCAGAGCATGATTACCATCGCACGGTTGAATTTTGTTAAAAATGGCTAGAGCATCTCGACTATCACCCCGACTTAGCTGACGAAGTCATTTTGTCCGAGTAAAGCAACTTTAATTTGAACGGCCACGTTAACCGGCATAGTTGTGTTTATTAGCATGCAGAAAACTCTCATAACACTATCAAACACCATATAAATGCCCCTGGTCTGACAGTATGGGTAGGCATATGGTATGGTGGATTGTTGGGCCTTTCTTTTTCGATGGTACTGTGAATGCAGACACTGTCTAATATCTTGCGAAATGAATTTTGTCCTAATATTCAACAGTCACCAAATGTTGACAGGCTTAACTTTATGCTGGATGGCACGCCTCCTCATTTTGCGAAGGCTGCACGCCGATGGTTTGACGAAGCCTTTCCTGACTTTTCACTGGGGCACCGTGGTCTTGTCGAATGGTTGATCGTTTTCCTGATCTAAACCAGCCTGACTTTTTCTGTAACTAGTATTGAAGGAGAAGGTATTCCAAAGCAAACTAGCTGAAAGACTGCCTGAAAGAGGCTATATCGGAGCAGCTCTCCCTTCTGGAGCCTGACATGTTTCGAAAAATCTGCCGGAGCGTGCGTTCTCGACTGGAAGAATGCATTGATCTCGGTTAGCCCAGGTTCGCACTTAGGGTAAGTGTTATTCATCAAAACCTAAGTTATATATGAGAGTACGTGCATACCAAAACGCTTTTAGATACGTTTATTATTTGGCGTGCTGGGCACTTTAATGCTGGGTCGTTAATTGTGGGACAACCTGTAGAAGGCGCATCTTGTGTGCCCTTACAATCCAGCATCTTGATGGTAACAGGTAGAATGATGCTAAATATTGATATAAGATTATTCAATTTTCAATTTTAAAGCAACAATATCAAAAGTCATCGGTCTGATTTAACAGACGGTATAAGCATAAACAATAAACGTTAAATCAATGCAAAATTTTTAAAACGAAATAAGTTTTTTCCAGTATATCACAAAACTGAAGTATATATAAACAATCGATATATATATTCAAAATACCAGATATGTCTGGGCGTGTCACATGTTCATTCGATAAAAAATTTAAACGGAGATGTCAGAATAATCAGTTTAATACCAAGATTTTAAGTACTATTCATTTTCAAGGTAGCATCGATTATTCGTATACACAATAACACTCGCGTGGGGGGCCGGGGGAGAGGGGAGGGCTGGGGGTCAACTCGCTTATTCGACCTCCCCACTTTTTCACAAAAACATTAAGTGTAAATTGGCCAGGTCGAACCCCCTTTTTTACGTGCCTGCATATTATTTTATCTTAATTATGAAAGGAAAAACATATAATACTGAAGTGTAGCTGTAGTGTGTTGCGGTAGCACACAGCACAACACATACATACATTACTTACACATATTATGCATTTCATAATTTGAATCTCATTTCTCTCCGGACCAGGCCCGGCACCAAGTCCCGCCCGGCCGTAATCGGAAATCGTTCCGGCCCCCCGTGGGCCGGGTTGGAACGGGCAGGGTCGTGCGACGCATTTCGATTCGGTCATTGGCCATAGCAGTTATAACGCAGTAAGTAACTATTAAGCTTCAAAGTTGTGGCTAACCTAATTCACGACCTAATAGCTAGCAGAAGCTGTAGAAATAGCAGTGAAGTTTTTTTATACTATAATTGAGTTAAAAGACACCAGTAGAAAGACACATATATAGCTTCAAAACAAACAGAAAATAACTATAAAACCCGGTCTTACCTGAGCCAGCGCTACACCAGACGACATATCGTTGTTACCAACAAACCGCTTTCTGACGCTATCTGCAGATGCTAACTGTGCAAACAGTTGATGTACGTTGTTCGAACCATTACTATTATCATTCAGTTCTGGTGAAACTACATGATGATGATGATGATGACCGTAATGAGATATATTTTTTGCTGACGGGCTTTGTTCTCGTTCTAAGTGTGAATATGGACTTTTGTCACCGTCGCCAGCTATAACAAGACGAGTGGGTTGTCCAACAGTCGACTGTGGAAGTGCGGCTTTATTCGAGGAAAAAACGTTACTGTTGCTCGGACAAGGATCGGAAGGATTCGAACTGCTCGCACTGCTAATATTTGACTCGACGCTAAACGGTGAAGTTAAACCAGAAATATTTGTTGCTATATGAGTTGGCGTTGTTGCTTTTATCACTGGTTCTACTGATGTTCTGTTGTAATAATCGTAAAGGCTGCCATGTATGTTTTGAGGTATGATTGTAGTGTTAACGGTGAGTGTCGTTATCGGATCTTGGTTTGTTCTCGCGGTGTTCGGTAGATCGGTTCGCTTTTGCCAAATTTCTTGTTCAGGACTAATATATTTAGCTGAAGGAGTAAGTGAATAATTGTCCAGGTTTTCTTCTCTTTCTCGATTTAAATTGTTTGGTTTCGCTGCAAAATTTGAACGCGGTGACCTTCGTATGAAATCGTCCGTGTGATCTTGTTGTAACGCTCTAATTGCTGGTGAAGTTGAATTGTTCAACTGACAACTGCTACTACCGCTACAATTGCTATTTTTATTATTATTCTGACCGTTTGCGGTAGAAATGTGTGTCAAATTATATTTTTTATCATTCTGAAATTTAGTTGCAGCTGCGATTGAATTTATTGAGTTAACATTCGGCTGAATTAGTTCACTGAAATCATTATGATACGGCGATATAGATGAATTTTGTTTCAAATAACTGCTATCATTTGTAGTAAAATTATTACCACCACTGTCGCGGCTAGTACCGATATAATTATTGTTGTCAATCATCGAATTATAAATATTACTACTACTAGTTCCTTTATTGGAGAATTGTACATTCTCTGTACTACAACTGGAAGAATTAGTCACGGGTGACCATTTACTTTGTGTCTTCACGATGGTTTTCGACTGCTCCTCGGGTGGTCGCTGTTTCACCGGTGACACTGAGAATCTAGGATGATATGACGATCGCCTGGTTTCAATTTTACTCGAACGATAACCGCCATCCGATACAACTGCTACAGCTGATGAAACATCGTCAAGGCAAGTAGACGCGACGGATTTTGTTAGTCCTAGTTGTGGTGAAACTGAAAATCGTTCAGCTTTTCTACTTTGCAGACCCAGCATTTCTTTACGTTGTCCTACCGAAGGATATGGCAGCGTAAACGAAGTATAGTCGTCGCTGATTGTAATTGTTTCTTGCTGGCTATTTTCATCATCGCGCTTTGTAGGATCTTCCACTGTAGTTTGACTTGTAGAAGCCACATCTGTAACGTAATTTATAGTAGATGGCTTATCGCTATGATAACCAGAATTTGGTAAAGTTCGTGAATTAGATAACCCTTGTGTGTCAGCCAAGTCATGCATTGGCATACTCTCGAATTCTTGTTCGGATGATAGACTATAATTAGTCAAATCGGATGGTTTAAAACATCCAGAATAACTACTGCGCCGTTGATTCGAGTCGCCACTACTCGAAGAACTTGCATTACTATCAGAGCCCGATGTTTGACTTGTAGTAGTGGTGTCGAGCACCAAATAAGAGTCAACGCCCGTTGCCTGATGGGTTTTCTCATTTTTTATGTTTTTTTCATTTGTTTGCTCGTATTTACGACTTGTTCTCTTCAAAATTGATTTTAGCGGACGTAGATTATTCGAGTCAACTATTGATGATGCTGCTGAGACGATATGCTGCGATCTTCTGTTGCTTGTGTGAAAATTGCTAGATTCTTTGCCGACTAGAGCGATTAGTGGTTCTGCCATGGGTGCGACTGCGGACGGTGGCGAAGTCTTGTCGTAATTTGAGATACCCTGAACTGGATGAGTTGGGTGAAAGTTCACTGATCGGCTACTCGATTGGTTTGCTGTAGTAACAAAATAATTGCTTTCTGCTGAGTTTCGTTGCACACCACTTACCTCGATGGCTTTATTAGGACTGGACGTGTTGTGGGCACTTTGAGGCACTGAAATGAGTAACAAAGAAATATTGTGCTTTGCTTTAACTGTCAATTCCAACACTAGACAAAGCCGAGTCTGTGTTAAACTATTTCTACAAAATGCATTCAGTTGCTTGAACCAAACGGCAGTAATGACGAATCAGTATAGGTGGTTGAACTATTGAAGCTGAAATAATTTACAAGTCAGTAACAGCTAAACACAGTTTCATTATCATGTATATGAAATGCAACGCTTTGTATTAAATATTCCCTTTTTATCAAAAATATATATAATTTTAGCGTGATTATGTGCCTCAGACATGAAAATGGGGTTACTAAAATAATAAGCTTAGAACCAGTCTATTTGTCCGTTCTAACATCTGTCTGGTCGTAAAGGTTTAATCGTGAATGCTGATGGTTCACTGGAAGTGTAAAAATGTCAAATTTAGTAACAGAAACATTTTACCTCGTATAGTTGAAATGACCAAAATATTTACAAAAATTAGAAATATCGCAGATATATGGTTTATATAAGTATGAATTGGTTGGATAACGCAAAACCTTACAAATATCTCAACTCAGTTAGAGTCGGAATAAAAAGAGTAGAAAGTGAACATAGCTAAAATTGTTTAACAAACAGTATTTGTTAAGTTGTCTGTGTCTTTCCTAAAATCCACCCAGCCAGAAATTGGTCAATTTTAAAGATACAGCGAAAATTTTGGTATCGTTCAGCTCAGCCGAGGTTGAGAAAATATCCATTTCGGCAATATTTATAACGAAAATTTTTTTCGAATTTTCAAGAAAAAATTTTGCATAAATAGATAATTTTATATGCAGTTGCAAACGAACTGATATTTTATATCAGTTGAATGGAGATCAGATAAGCTTAATCGGTTCGCTGGTTAGCGACTTATGCTGCGTTTAATGCTTAGGCTTAGCATAGAGATTCACATAAATGGCACTAACTCCTTAACCCATGAGTCGATTAAGCTTATTTTATCGCAATTCGATCCAACTCTTCAGTTGGAAACCCAAAAAAATCGAAAAAAATTGTCCTAAATAATAGTGAATTCGCCATTTTCTGAATTGCCTCGTCGAGCTGAGTCAAATGGTAACAAAATTTCTGTTATGCTTTCAAAATTGACCAATTTCAGGCTGGGGAAATTCTAAGACCGAGTAGTTTACGTACGGTTTTTGTGCCTTAAACCGCATTCGAGTCAGGAATTCACGAGGCTTCTTTGGTTTGATGGTGCTCGATATTAAGATGACAGGAGCGTTAAACTGTTTATAAGCGTAGTAGCACGTGATTGACATTGAGCATTTCGAAGCTCTCGAATTTATATTGAAAAGACAATTCGCAAGTTATATAATGGAATTTTTAAGCTTTTATTGCTGGCAATGAACATTTTTGGTTCTATGATTCTACTGCTTCAGGTACTTCCGAGGTGTTTTTATTGTAAAGTAGTGAAACAATTCTTTTTTCACAGAAATCTTTATTTGGATTTTAAGCGCTCGTTATGGGGCGTTCACGTTATAATGTCCCCAATGTTTGGAACCTATGTACACCACACACTGTCTGGCATACTGGCGACAACAGGTGTCTTAGACACCGCCGTGTTTTTTATACAATTTTTCAAAGGTAGCTAGCTACGTGTATTGGCACTTCGCGACAGTGTCAAACACACTGTGCCTTCATGCAGTTTTATTGAGTGTGTGGCATTATTTCTTCAACGTAAATATGGCCTAGATACAAATATCGAAAATTTAAACTAGACTACACACCGCAGTTGACCAATAAACTGCATTAACTTCAGACGTTGTTTGTTGCAGCTAATTCGCGCCAAATTGGTAGCTATGGGCGTGTACGACAGTGTAAAATAAAATGTAGGAGCTAGGGATGTGTTGTATACTCTCGGCAATTGATTTACAATACGGATGTCACCCTGACCAGCTATACGGTAGGGCCGTGACTACGCGGGGACAAAAGTTCCAAACAGCGGGGACATTATAACGTAAACGCCGCATTAGCAACGGTAACAGTTTTAACTGCATTCCGATTCGAATGACTGCAGTGGGATTATACAGAAATGGATTAGGAACAGTGACTAACTTAGTTGAATTACGTTTCCAAACATCGATGCAGTCCATTCTTCCAACAGTAGTGTCACTCTTTAAAGGTCATACACAATGACATAACAATACTACTATTATAGTTAAATGTATATATCTCCTTATGTTTAGTGCAGCACACAGAAAATGCTGATATAAACCATGAAATTTAGCAATATTCTTAATAATGCCAAAATATATATAATATCCGCGCCTAAGGTGCCGCTGACCCCTGTGGAGGCAGAAGACCGACACCCCCCGACTGCTGAGACATCGGATATGAGTATGTATGTCCCTAAGCAATGAAATAGGATGCAACAAACATAGCATAGCGTCCAGAACGATTTATGGCCTTGCTTAGCTTGCACATTATTTAGTCAACATTATCAAATATATGTAAAAATAAGATATCAGTTTGCAGTTACACAACGAACGCTATTACTTTGTGGGTTAAAAATTTTCATTTGTCCTAAATCTGTTGAACAGTTATGTAGTGGTACAGTACGGTGCGTTGTATAAACGTCACATGTGAGCTAAATGGGTCGAAAATTTGCCTAGATCAGAGCATTCACCCCAAACATAAGGAAACTTCAGGGGTAGGCGAAACGACTAAAATCGGTGCAGAGTGAAGGCTCTCAGCCTTCTTTATAGTTGCCGCGCACCTGATACATATATACACTTGTATAGATTGCTCAAAAACAAATCTGGAATAAAACAAATTGGTAAATAGATCGAAATAAATTAAAATATGAAAAAAACTATTATCAGAAGTAAAATATTTAATATTATTAAAAATAATTCATACTTTTGAACAAACAAACAAACAAAATATATGTTCGTCTGTAATGTTATCACAATATTTTCGTAGCGTGTAAACGTGCGGCACCACTTGAATGATAGAAGAGTAGCCTATTTTCATTGCGCGTGTGCAAAAAAAATGGCAATAGCACTACTGAGCTCAGTTTAGAGCTGCTTCAAATGCGCACTTCAATTGCAGCAGTTAGCAATGAGCTTTTTATTAAACTTGTTTTTCGCGCTATTCAACGAGTTGTACAATTGACAACATATCACGTTTGTTATATTTATTTATTTAGTATATACACAAAACACAAATACATCTGCGTTAGGTTTAAACATAAATAAATAAATATATTTTTGTTCGTAAAAATATTATTATTATTAATTTATATAATATTAGAAAACATTATATTATAAATATATTATTATTGTTAAATAAATTTTTAATATATATGGAATATGTATATAAACGCAAATGGGTTATATTCTGTTGACATGGGATGAGGTTCTTCTAAAACATCTGAATAGCGCATACGAAAAGTATGATTATTATTACAAATAATACATATGTCAAATCTGAATTTAAAAAGTTGGTACACACATTGAAATTGTTGAGTGGACAGTATTGTTTATCGCTGTCGGGCTGTAGACCATGGCACTTTGACAAGTAATGCAGCAGCTCTGTTGCTGTGCTAACGACTTCTTTTTCATTGTAGCCAGTATCCTGTTGATGCAGTGTCGGCATCTCGGATTCTTGCATTTCCGCGCGTACGATGCTGTGAGATTTTTGGAAAGGATGTAGATGTGGCTTAGGGGACACTATGTTCACCTATGATATACGACCAATTTCAGCCCTCTAATTATAACGACTAAATTAAAAATTGCAAAATTTGATTATTTGGACAAAAAGGCTGCTTTTTAGTAACTTACAGCGTGTCACTGTGTTTTGCCGTCATATTGTATATGGGTTTCAAACAATTAAGTTATCGTACTTAACGCATAGGCCATGCAAGAAGAAACCTTTGTCAAAAATTTTAAAACTAGAATGTTTTAAACTTTGGGTCACAGCACGAAAACGGCTGGCTTGGTAGAAAACTGCATAACAACAAACGGTTGAGAGCATTTGTTTTGTCGATCCGCTGGGTCTCGCAAGAGCTAATCAAAAGATTTGTGTCCAATTCCTGCCTGTTTTCAGAGAATATGCGTGAGAAATTATCGTGAGCACAAACGCAATACTAAGAACAACTATACTCAAGGGCGTAGAAACGAATTATGAAAAAGGGGGGGGGGGTCGCGGCCTACAGTGGGTGCCTAAACAAGGGGTTCCGAGGGGGGTCGTGCTCAGAAATGTGAAAGCGGCGTAACGGAGGGCATGCCATTCAGTGATACACATTTCCACGATTTAACCTTGCATTTTCGGCACCATAGGCCGATTAATTATGCGAAATACTGTCCCACAAGCATGTGCCATGAATAAAACTCGTGTTAAGCATATATATGTTAAGTTTAAACCCTTCGAAAACTAGGGCCAAATGGGCACTTTTCTTTAATTTGTAGTAGATCGTCCACTTGAAAAGTGGACGGAGATAAAATGTGTACCCGTTATTTTGTGTGTACTCGGCGCTTGCTTGCTTTGTTCACATTGAGTTGAGTAAACTGATAAATTTTCAAATTTGTGGATACACAAAAATATTTCTGGGGGAAATTTTATCCCCCTCGACTTATTATCTGGACGATCTATTGCGAGAGAGGCTAGTTTTAGGACAATTTCCGACATGATTTTCAGCCGGAAGCATTAAGAAAATTTGTATATGGTTGAACCAAAGTGGGGGGTCGCGACCCCCGCGCTCCCCGGCTACGCACTTGGCTATATTGTATTACTCGTCGCATGAAGAACGGTTGCGAAAACCCATCAATCGAGATGAAGATGGACTGATATTGCATACTGCAAACCGCCAAAAACACAGTTGTACAAATTTGAGCAATCTTGTCTTGCTACGCTCGCTTCGCCTCAGTTAAATTTATGTGATAACCTATCTTACCGTTTTGGAAATATATGTAAAAATTTATGCAAATATTTTCATAGTTGGATTAGACACAATGTGGTTCTCACAGAACAAGCCCATGGGGAAATAAGATAATCTATCGATGAAGGTACAAAATACAATAAGTGTCGACTGTACTAGATAAAATACTTATACGCGAATAACATTGAAAATACGTTTGATAACTGAAAAATCACCAGGAAAGATCTTGCTCACATTACCCGGAAAGATCTTTAAAGGCAAAAAATTACCGTCAGCGACAAGCATATGATAAGCGTGTGAGTGATTTTGTTATATGATGAACCTGGCAAGCTATCATTTCATCAATATTGTTACTATCACATGCGCTTGTAATTTCAATATATTTCAAAATTTCTTTTCAAATAGTACCATTATTAGAAATAATATAACTACAAATTAAGCGAAGCTATTATTTTAGAAACATTACAAAATATAACAGTGTACCTGAATGGCCTGAGCAGATTAACATTTCGCTGTTGGTTTTGCCGTTAAAAGCGAGCATTATTTCGGAAACCTGGCCGCTTGTATTATAAATTACATCAGGAGATAGATGATCAGCTGCTCTTTCACAATCGCTTGTTGATTCCACTGCTACATCGACGACCTGGTGTGCCTGTAACTGCCCGTCATATAGCGGAGTTCGATGATGAGCGTCGGTTGTACGATTGTCCTGTTCCCATTTCAACCGTTTTTCCTGCCCTTTTTTGCCTTTATTTAATAGACGATACGATAAATTTTCATCTATGTCATTCGATTTTAAAATAGTATCCGCCCTATGATAGTTTAACGAATTTTCAGCGGCTGATACCTTCGTAGAAATCGGATTCAATTTTTCATTGTGACGATTAGGAATTGACTGTTGTTTCGGTTCCGTTTCGTTGTGATGTTGACTTTTACAGTGCGTCGGTGAAGTTTCACTTGTGTGTGAATGATGTATTACTTGCTGCGGAACAACTATAATATCTGATGGCTCAATGAAGTGTTTGTCAGTTTTGTTTGATTTATTAATGTTTTGCATTTGAATAAGAACATTGGAATCACATGTTCCTAAGCCAGCGTCTGCAATATCTTTCAATAATTGTTTTGGCTTCGATTCTACTTGTTTTTCATACTTTGCGTTGTCGTGTTTATTGCTTGAATTTGCAGCCGGTTCATTATCGTCATGAGCAGGTATTCGCCGCACTGTTGATAGCAACTCGTCAAGAAAAGCAGGTGGTCCGCCAGGACTTACTGATTTTGGAGAAGTTGATATTTTTTGCGATGAATTTAAAGCAACTGGGAGTTTAGGCGCTTTATTCGCTGCAAGATTCGAACTGGCAAGGCTCAACGGCGCTATTGGTGCTTTTGGAATGTTTTCTTTGCGTTTCCGTTTCTGATCGCTATCTGACGACTCGTAGATATGTGTTGGATACTGATACGGTTTTAATCGAGGATTTGTAATTTTAACGGCAGTGTCATTGTTTTGGTTCGCTACATTGTTTGTCACGGTTCCGTTTCGCTCACGGTATATGGTACTAAGTGAACGTCGTTTGTTAGTTCCAAAGGCACTGGCCTGAAAAAAATTGAAAACAATATGTTGTTAAATAATTAATGAATTCGCATTCATTTAAAACAGTATAAATTCACAAACAATTGAACAGAGATTTATTTAGGAAGAGATTACCGCAGTGACTCTAGAAGCGTTGCAGCGGTAGGCTTGGGGAAACATGCCAAACCCAGGAGGTAACCTAAGTCGAGAAATGTACTCTTACAAGCCTGCAGACCATATCAACCTCATTCTGTCGTAGCCAATAACATTCGCATTGCAGTGAGTCAAGTCTTGCTTCCAAGATGATGTTCCTTTCCTAGACCTTGATTCCCCACTTTTTGCTACACCTTGGCGCTGACGCGAAGTCTGTACACCAGGCTTTCAGATGGCCAGCTAGACTAGATGACCTTGTTAATGACCAAGTAGTTTATGAAGTACACATATTTATACACACAACTGTGCGTGGGTGAATTTTAAATTCTGAATTATAATCAATTTAAATGGTATTTATAATAAAAACAGTGGTTTCTTGGGAATTCATTTTCATATGTTTCAATAATTAAACAATATATCATATCAGTCTGCAAAAAATGCCAAATGTACCATATCCAATTTCATCGGTAACGTTCAAAGCGTCCGCTCCAATTCTGGGGAAGTCACCACGGCCACTTGAGTTTTAAGTGGTCTATCGAAGTCTGTTATCGTTCAAAAACTTAGTGACTTCGACCAATCTGTAATCCTTCAAAATTGAGAGTATAGGTAGCTCAATCCGCTAGATCTCAAGAATTTTGCACCAAAAATACGTGTGACTTCTAACACGCATTATAAATGGATCAACCATAAATAACCAGAGTTTTCTTCCTCACTGTACTTTTACATAATATCACATTGGTAGTTCTAGCTCTATGGTCTAAAACATAGGCTCTTATGAGTTAAATGGTCGGCAATGTTATTGTGTGTAAGGCCCAAAATTAGCAACAAATTAACAAATATATAGGAAGATTAACAACAGTAATACTGTTAAACTCTGATAAAATGGCGTTTTGATATAATAAACATTTTCAGCGACGATTCTTGTTAGCGACAAATTGTTCTGCCTGTGACTACTTTTGAACAATTCTTTGAAAGCACTAACATATATTCTAATAAAATAGAGAAAAGTATTGCAATTATAATGGAGAAATGCATTATATTTACGTTGGCATTGTATTTGTTTGCAACCACAGATTAATCAACGGTTTAATGCAGGAATTAGAGTGTTATGTAAGTAATCATTTTCGTCCCGATAAATCGAACTTAGATCGCTTGGCTTAAGGTCTCGTGTATTAAGCTAGATTTCTAATTAGTCATTAAAGTGTATAGCACAAAGTCCGATATATCGTTTATGTTATCCGAGATTATCCTATCTTATTATTTAAAGCGGAGTGATATATGAGACATAGAAATATTTTTTACATAGAATTAGAGTGTTATGTAAGCAATCATTTTCGTCCCGATAAATCGAACTTAGATCGCTTGGCTTAAGGTCTCGTGTATTAAGCTAGATTTCTAATTAGTCATTAAAGTGTATAGCACAAAGTCCGATATATCGTTTATGTTATCCGAGATTATCCTATCTTATTATTTAAAGCGGAGTGATATATGAGACATAGAAATATTTTTTACATAGAATTAGAGTGTTATGTAAGCAATCATTTTCGTCCCGATAAATCGAACTTAGATCGCTTGGCTTAAGGTCTCGTGTATTAAGCTAGATTTCTAATTAGTCATTAAAGTGTATAGCACAAAGTCCGATATATCGTTTATGTTATCCGAGATTATCCTATCTTATTATTTAAAGCGGAGAGATATATGGGACATAGAAATATTTTTTTACATAGAATTAGAGTGCTATGTAAGCAATCATTTTGTTCCGATAAATCGAACTTAGATCTCTTGGCTTGAGGTCTCGTGTATTAAGCTAGATTTCTAATTAGTCATTAAAGTGTACAGCACAAAGTCCGATATATCGTTTATGTTATCCGAGATTATCCTATCTTATTATTTAAAGCGGAGTGATATATGAGACATAGAAATATTTTTTACATAGAATTAGAGTGTTATGTAAGCAATCATTTTGTCCCAATAAATCGAACTTAGATCTCTTGGCTTGAGGTCTCGTGTATTAAGCTAGGCACTAAGATTGGTGGCTGTAGCTGCACAGCCTTACGACTCATTGCAATGAGATCTGACAACAACGTCCGTGCAATGTAATATGACAGAGTTCATGCAAAGCTTCGCAATGTATGATGAATCCATTCGCACCAGTTAGTCATTAAAGTGTATGCACAAAGTCAGATATATCGTTTATGTTATCCGAGATTATCCTATCTTATTATTTAAAGCGGAGTGATATATGAGACACAGAAATATTTTTTACATAGAATTATAGTGTTATGTAAGTAATCATTTTCGTCCCGATAAATCGAACTTAGATCTCTTGACTTGAGGTCTCGTGTATTAAGCTAGATTTCCAGTTAGTCATTAAAGTGTATGTACAAAGTCAAATATATAGTTTATGTTATCCGAGATTATCCTATCTTATTATTTAAAGCGGAGTGATATATGAGACATAGAAATATTTTTTACATAGAATTAGAGTGTTATGTAAGTAATCATTTTCGTCCCGATAAATCGAACTTAGATCTCTTGGCTTGAGGTCTCGTGTATTCAGCTAGGCACTAAGATTGGTGGCTGTAGCTGCACAGCCTTACGACTCATTGCAATAAGATCTGACAACAACGTCCGTGCAATGTAATATGACAGAGTTCATGCAACGCTTCGCAATGTAACATGAGTCCGTTCGCACCAGTTAGTCATTAAAGTGTATGCACAAAGTCAGATATATCGTTTATGTTATCCGAGATTATCCTATCTTATTATTTAAAGCGGAGTGATATATGAGACACAGAAATATTTTTTACATAGAATTAGAGTGTTATGTAAGTAATCATTTTCGTCCCGATAAATCGAACTTAGATCTCCTGGCTTGAGGTCTCGTGTATTAAGCTAGATTTCCAGTTAGTCATTAAAGTGTATGCACAAAGTCAAATATATAGTTTATGTTATCCGAGATTATCCTATCTTATTATTTAAAGCGGAGTGATATATAAGACATAGAAATATTTTTACATAGAATTAGAGTGTCATGTAAGTAATCATTTTGTCCCGATAAATCGAACTTAGTTCTCTTGGCTTGAGGTCTCGTGTATTAAGCTAGGCACTAAGATTAGTGGCTGTAGCTGCACAGCCTTACGACTCATTGCAATGAGATCTAATAACAACGTCCGTGCAATGTAATATGACAGAGTTCATGCAACGCTTCGCAATGTATGATGAATTCGTTCGCACAAGTTAGTCATTAAAGTGTATGCACAAAGTCAGATATATCGTTTATGCTATCCGAGATTATCCTATCTTATTATTTAAAGCGGAGAGATATATGGGACATAGAAATATTTTTTACATAGAATTAGAGTGTTATGTAAGCAATCATTTTGTTCCGATAAATCGAACTTAGATCTCTTGGCTTGAGGTCTCGTGTATTAAGCTAGATTTCTAATTAGTCATTAAAGTGTATAGCACAAGGTCCGATATATCGTTTATGTTATCCGAGATTATCCTATCTTATTATTTAAAGCGGAGTGATATATGAGACACAGAAATATTTTTACTTGGATTTCATGTTACTGTTATAGTTTTAAAAATTTAAACTACGTCTATTTACGTGAACAAACCAGATGCTTGGGTCTCTACATGTTTGGGGTCATGTTGTATTATGATCTACGTTCTCATGATTCTTGCTGGTTAAATATTTGTGAGCCTACATAGTGTCGACTCTGATGCATAAATTTATCGTATATCAATTCGAATAAAATCATAGAATAAACGACATAGCAAGGTCTTCAATCACCTCTTCTTAGTACCACATTAGTCCCATAATGTATTTAATAGTGTTTTGAACTTGTTTGTAATTTTTTATATGCTTGGATATAAAACGATTCCAAAATGTGAAAATTCAGGTACCGGCGGGATGTGAACACTTGCTTTTCGGATTGGTAGGATGCTGCAGCGAGTACTCGGTCATGTTCTAATACACGTATCCTGCATGTCATCATTGGGGGTCATTTGCACAGTGGCTTGTGGTTTCCACAAAAATTAGAAGCGCTGGCGATATAATCTTGATAGCAAGAGCAGGTTGAAAAAAGAAAAAACAACAATAAACCAGAACAATGTGATAATAATAAACGCAGAAAGATAGATACCCTAATTTTGCGTTTACAACCTGAAAAACTGCTACAAAACCACTACACCTTTGTAAAAAAGGATCTGGCTCACTCTTTATACCAAACTCATGCCTCTTTCGCAACCTCTTCTTCAACCACAACTGACAAAATTATATAGAAAACAAAACCTCACAATATGATAATAATATAAGCACACAATGCTAGACACCCGAATTTCGTGGCTACAGATACATAAAAACTGCCACAAAAGTACTACACTTTGAAAAAATGATTCATGTCACTCTTTATACGTGCGTCTTTTCAGTTTGTTCAACCATTGAAAAAATTATAAAGATTGCTGCAGCAGTTATTTTAGTTTACTCAAATGTTACGCAGCATCAGAGGAACAATTAATGGTGGCTATTAGTGAGTACAAACCTAACGATTGTTACCTCTATTATAATAGTACTTTGTTTATAAATTATTTATAATGTCCTCTACTTTGATATTTCTACTTTAAGCATGGGGATTCTTATCTCACTGTGTGAAACTAATAAGCAAAAATATATGCTCGATGGTCGAAAAACGCAACCTACGAATCTATAAACTTAGCCTGTTAGTTAATTTAATTTAATTTCCTCTATGTCCTACAGTCGGTTAGTTTAAATTTAATCACGAAAACAGTTTCCTCTTTTCGAGAAACTTCGTTATCTATGCAACAGAAAGTTAAAGAAATTTTAAAGACTTCGCCTATGTTCAAATACAGCAATATATAGGAGATTTCCTTATTGGTTGAAATAGAAGCAAAAGAGATTTCCTTTTAAATAGCTGCAAATCGGAATCCTAAGGGAACGTCACTATATGCCGTTTCCTACTATATGCAATAAACACCAAAATACTTCAGGCCGTTTCCAGCGCTGGTTTTATACTCCTGCGAAAAACAAGTAATCCAGGCAAACTGCAACACGTCAAGCTTGTCACCGTTCATCACGACTAGTAGTTTATGCTACAATCTAGCGAGCGTATATGAAATTGTTTTATGGTATATCCACTCATGCTGAAACCTATAAGGTCTGTTGGGCGGTAGGAAATAAGAGGCCGGCGGGTTCACCTGGGCGGTCCTTCAGGACTGCTTTTGTGTGCCAACTTTACCCTAATTCTGCCAATATTTGCTAAAATTTTCCCAATTTCCAATGCAAGGTGGTATTATCAGGATGGCAGATGAGAGCCTGATTGAGGGAAGGTTTTGAGGTGTCCAGTGGAGGAAGCTAAGCCCCCTGAATCCTTGCTTTGGAATGTATGGGTATAGCTATATTAAACAATGACAAAGTCATTTTGTCGTAAACTTCTGCTAATTAACTTTTTTCCTTTCTGCTAATTTGGAAAGTTATAGGAAAAGCTTTGTACAAAATACGCAGGCAAATTCAATATGATATAATAATTACACGAAATCTAGCAGAAGTACCGTCAGGAAAACAGTTGAGATCAATTTAATAGTCAAAAATGTGATTATTTTACATTTGACCGCTATCTATGCTAAGGTGATATAAATTATAGCAAACGTTTATAATCGCATAAGTGTCAAGATTCCTCACCTGGCTCGTATCTAGTTTTAAGGCTAGGCATATCGTATTAATTTTTTTGTTCCTCTAAAGCCAAAGCATAAGCCGCACACTAAGCGTATGTCTAACTTTATGCTTAAGCCTAAGCTTAACGTGACTCACAGAAGTTCAATTTTACCTGCCTGCTTATATAGCGTGAGGTGGACATTATCTACGAATCTATACCAAAGTTACGCAAAAAATTGTGTGTCTTGTGTCAGTTGCTATATGTTGTTTCTAAATGAGACGTGGATACTACGCTTAATCGGTTCTATTACGTTTCAATTAAACCCAATTTCCGTTATCAAAAACTATAGTTATGTACAGGTTCAAATTCAGAGGAGTTGCAAACTCTCTTTCGTCGAACGATGTAAATTTTTTTGAAGAAACATAGCCTTTAACCTGAATACGTACACACCCAAGGTGCCGCACCCACCTCCTTGGGTCCCCTGTCCGAAACTCATAGATCCGCCAATGTTTGCTTAGGAAATTGAAAATAAAATATAGTCTAATTTTAACTTCTACATTCCAGGTGTTCTGTTTCTAATTAATTTTGTATTGAAGTAGCTCAATATTCTTAAAGGTATCTAATATTAGTATATTCATCAAAATGGCATATTTGATTATATAAACATTAAAGTATTCTTGTAATATATGCGTGCAAGCACATGATATGTGATTTAAATTATGAAATAATTGGTATAATAAATTTTGTGGCCAATATTGAACTTCGACGAGCATGGAGGACCAAAACCAGGCAAGATTTGACAAATTTAACTATATACTTATTAATGTGTATGATAATGTTGATATATATGCGCTATTCTTTGCTAAGGGATGCGGTGAAGGTCTTGAAGGTTGAATTGAAGTATGTTGTTACTACAAATTTTAACCCTTCATGTCCGGATTTAATTTGTATTTTGATTATCGATCAACGGCTATAGGTCGCTGCAAGGTGGAGAGTCCGGACTCCTCGCGTGAAAGTCGGATTCATTACCCATTCGACTATTCGGTATCAATTCGTCGATAGTTTATCCCTGCTGGCAAAGCAAACGCACAATGCAGGTATAGTCGTGCAGTTATCGGCCAATTTAGTTCGTGCAATGAATTGATACGTAACTGGTTGTTGTCCAACATCTGCAGCGATTTCATGGATAAGTAATATAGAACTGTTGTTAGACAAACCAATATAGGTGTTAGGCTGTGAATAATACTGCTATGGCGAACCTAACTGGTTCTTTAAATCGCCATATACCCTTGTTGGACACACCGTTGTGCAATATAGCTAACAGACATTGAACTGAATGTCTTATGCGGGGTTCACGTTATAATGTCCCCGCTGTTTGTACCTCTTGTCCCCCTGTAGTCGTGACTCTACCGTATAGATGGTCAGGATGACACCCATACTGTAAATCAATTGCCGAGGGTGTAAGATTAACCCCTAGCTTCTACATTTTCTTTACAGTGCCGTACACATCCTTTTCTACAAATTGGACGCGAATTATCCGTAACCTGCGCTATCTGTAGCTAATGCGGCTTGTTAGTCAATTGTGTTATGTAGTGGTTTTCTTAAATTCTCGATATTTGTATCTAGGTTATATGAACATTGAAAAAATAATGCCGCACACTGTCAATAAACAGCAAAACGACACGATTTGTTTCACACTGTCGAGAAGTGGCAATGACCCTAGCTAGCTAATTCTGAAACAATTTATAAAAAACACGTGTTTTCTAAGACACCCTGTTTTCGTCAGTGTGCCTGACACTGTGTGGTTCACATTGGATCCAAACGTTGGGGACAGTATAACGTGATCGCCGCATTGACGCTGGAATTAAATGGTAAATCGTACAATGTCTGACAAACTCGAGCCTGCACAGCGAATTGAACATGAATATAGTATTGCTAACGGCGTGGTCAATCAGTTGAGCATATGTAATAGCTGTCGTTAGGTTCTTTAAGCGGCTTCTCGCTAACCGACAAAACAGCGAAACAGCATTGTGGTACGTGCGTCACTTGATGAAGTCAGGAAACACAGTACAAAGCTTTACCGTGCGACATGCTTCCATTACCCACAAGTACTCTTAAACGCTAAGCCCTCCACGTGTTGATTACTCAAATTTATTTGCGACACTGGAACGTTAGCGGGTACCGATAGCTGCAATCCGTAATCGTTATGTTTTGCGGCGTAAAGTGAATATATGTTTCATTTTTTCCATAATCTTTGCTGTCTTATTATTGCGGTTACCGTTAAGTTTTAAAATAGCTTACTTTAATTTAGCAAAAATAGGTCTGTTTGATCTAATTGCTGACCTCAAAAAACCCGACATTCAATAAATGTCTAAAAAACCCCCAATTTTGGGTCAAACTGTATATATGTGTTCAGGTACTGCTGAAAGGAATATGCATCCCCCGTTTTACTGTTGCACTTCTGAGTTCGTAAACACTCGGGCTTATAAAAATTTGTTTAAGCGAAAAAGCGAAAATTTTAAATAAACACACTAAGAGAGAATTGTATTGTTTATCGAGCAATTTATATGATCTTCTGATGCTGTGTAGAATTATGGGTATACCTGCCGAAGTCATTTAGCCTACTCTGCATTCAGAAGAAATTATTTCAAAAAGTTCCAAAACTTCATGAAAACATAGGCTATAAGTTGGTATTTAATAAAAACTGGCGCTATTTTTAAGGTCACAATCATTATCGTAGCAATTAAAAACAACTAATGTAATTTTGCTCGATTGGTATTGCAAATTGATTCTTCAATAGCATGTTTTTGCTACCATTTTGTAACACGATTATAATCTTGCAAAGTAGACGGACAGCAATGAATTTCAGGGAGCGCACATTAAAATAATTCGTCCTTATAGCGTTCAAGATATAATAGAGGGCCAAAACTTACTAATACATCTTGGGTCATGTTTTATTACGTTTTTGTTAGTTTATAATTTTAACCTCTTTAATATAGTCAATTATAACATCTCACTGTATTATATACCAGTTCTGTCTGGATTTTATAATGCTACCACGATTTGCGTAATTTTTATATCATAGGAATACTTTTGAAGTTATTTTATAACAAATTATATCGATTTCCAACGTTTAAGCTTTCCGTTTATGATACTGTGAATCATTAGTAAAACGCAAACTGAAATAATATGTACAATGATTGGTATTGCTTTTTTGTTCTGTCTACTTTACAAAATACGTTCTATATCTGCATGGTTTATCATTTTAAAAAACTTTGACTCTGACATATGTATCCCGTATGACATGAGATATAAGTTTCAAGAAGTATTTAGTTGGAGACAAATTATTACGCATTGCTTTGGCATGTGATATCATTTAGGTTTGTTTCGAATTTATTCATTTGAATATGTTTATGTCCTTGTTATACAACTGCGTTATACAATAGCAGAGAAGTTTGAAACTTTATCGCAGAATTTGTTCAGTATTATACCTCACCTAATGCGCTATCACTATTTTTAGGAGATATCAATTATTAGCAATATTAAGTAAAGTGTAAAATATGACAGTTTTTTCATATATTTAAAAAATATTTCTACGTTTCATATATCACTCCGCTTTAAATAATAAGATAGGATAATCTCGGATAAACATAAACGATATATCTGACTTTGTGCATATACACTTTAATGACTAACTGGAAATATTGCTTAATACAGAGACCTCAAGCCAGGAGATCTAAGTTCGATTTATCGGGACGAAAATGATTACTTACGTAACACTCTAATTCAATGTAAAAATATTTCTATGTCTCATATATCACTCCGCTTTAAATAATAAGATAGGATAATCTCGGATAACATAAACGATATATCTGACTTTGTGCATACACTTTAATGACTAACTGGTGCGAACGGATTCATCATACATTGCGAAGCGTTGCATGAACTCTGTCATATTACATTGCACGGACGTTGTTATCAGATCTCATTGCAATGAGTCGTAAGGCTGTGCAGATACAGCCACCAATCTTAGTGCCTAGCTTAATACACGAGACCTCAAGCCAAGAGATCTAAGCTCGATTTATCGGGACAAAATGATTACCTACATAACACTCTAATTCTATGTAAAAATATTTCTATGTCTCATATATCACTCCGCTTTAAATAATAAGATAGGATAATCTCGGATAACATAAACGATATATCTGACTTTGTGCATACACTTTAATGACTAACTGGTGCGAACGGATTCATCATACATTGCGAAGCGTTGCATGAACTCTGTCATATTACATTGCACGGACATTGTTGTCAGATCTCATTGCAATGAGTCGTAAGGCTGTGCAGCTACAGCCACCAATCTTAGTGCCTAGCTTAATACACGAGACCTCAAGCCAAGAGATCTAAGTTCGATTTATCGGGACAAAATGATTGCTTACATAACACTCTAATTCTATGTAAAAAATATTTCTATGTCTCATATATCACTCCGCTTTAAATAATAAGATAGGATAATCTCGGATAACATAAACGATATATCGGACTTTGTGCTATACACTTTAATGACTAATTAGAAATCTAGCTTAATACACGAGACCTCAAGCCAAGAGATCTAAGTTCGATTTATCGGGACAAAATGATTACTTACATAACACTCTAATTCTATGTAAAAAATATTTATATGTCTCATATATCACTTCGCTTTAAATAATAAGATAGGATAATCTCGGATAACATAAACGATATATCTGACTTTGTGCATACACTTTAATGACTAACTGGTGCGAACGGATTCATCATACATTGCGAAGTGTTGTGGATTCTTGCCATATCACATTGCACGGACGTTGTTGTCAGATCTCATTGCAGTGAGTCGTAAGGCTGTGCAGCTACAGCCACCAATCTTAGCGCCTAGATCAATACACGAGACCTCAAGCCAATAGATCTGAAAACTTCGTATTTATCGGCCCATAAATGATTGCTTACATCCAACTTGAATTCTATGTAGTATATGTATGTTAAAAGCAAGGACTAACAT
>JASANE010008551.1:0-74262 GCA_030248225.1 Trileptium ribeirensis
ATTACATCATACATGCCGACGGTCGGTCATGCCAGGGGGGGTGGGCGTGGGTCGCGGCCATCTCAGGGGGGGTAACCCCCCCAGGCCGGCCAAATTTGTATAGGGGGGTCGGTCTCGTGAGGACCTTTTTGTTTGATCGTCGGATGTATAATTTTAACCTACATGTTCAGTTTGTCTGACACGAAGGCGCACATTGCGCACGTTTTTTCACCGTATTTGTTGATCTACAGTAATTCTTTCAGTTGTTTTAATCTATCTCTTGTCTGCTGAGCTATCGGGTGCGACTCCTATGGCGATGGAGTGTTGCAGTGCTATTTTAGTGCTGAGTTCGTAGTTAATCCACCGTGGACCATAGCAGACATTCAATGTCTAAATCTAGTTAGTATATAAATAAGTATTTCGGTTAACTTTTATTGCAGGAAATGACGTCTTTCAACAAAAAGCTTTCCACAAATTTACAGCAGCATATGCACCACTAATAACAAGCAGGCACAATTTGCGCAAGTGTTGGGCTGCGCACCCCGGGGTGGGGTGCTGCGCACCCCCAGGGGGGGGTAACCCCCCTGGACTTTTCGGCCTCAGGGGGGTCCGGACCTCAGGGGGGTTACCCCCTACCCCCCTGCCGGCATGTATGAATTACATGCAAAAGAAGTGGAATTTATTTCAACAACTGCAATTCAGAAACGAATAAACGGAATAATTTTTGATAATTTTTTATTTTTATTTATAAATTATTTTGTTTTAATTTATTTGCTTAAGTGTCAGCATATTCAAGCATTCGTGTTTGTCTGTAACTCCTTCTATTCATTAGTTAGTCTGCATGGGTTTTAAGGGTTAGTAAAATTTGGGACCAAAATTTGAAATTTCGCTCTTGTCATATATTGTTTCGTGCGTAGCAGGTGAATTGATATTACCTCTATTTTCACCGCACATGTGAACATGCGGGTTTCGCATAGCTTTATAATTGTAACTATTTAATCATGATCAATTGAAAAATATTCATTCATACTTTTACCGTGACCACTAAATTTAATTACAGAAAAAATTGTATTTTGCCATCTTTTGCCGCGTAATGACTGTCCTAATTCGTCTATTTTTTCATAGTTATTGCCCAGTTCAACATTCTAATACTGCTTTCAATCATCCGCGTACCCCATCAGCAGAAGGGAACAATGGGGAAGAACCCCTATTTATATTCGGAGTTTTGCTATGAACTGTCAAAATGGATTGGTTGCTGCGATTTTGCGATAATTATATAGTGCGTGTACGTTAAGAGACACACGTTCGGCGAATTTTTTTTCGGTTTTTGAGACTGAACATTAGAAATTGGTCCACAAAAGGTCTGGTCGGGAAATACACCCCCTTCCTTGGCTACGTCTATCGAATCAGGCTAAAATCAGCCCTAACTTTGTTGTAACTTGATTGTAACTTGGTATAATGATCTCTTACATGGTTGCTCGGTATCGTATCTCGCCTAAATTTATACAATGCATGTAAAATTAAGTGATTTGCCTGTGGCGAACATAGCCTTTACCGTCACATCTGCATAATTTTCATTGCAGTAAGCTGTGATCTATTAATGCTTACTACTGCATAAGTCACTGCTTAGCGTGCGATACATGAATATATATAACAGTTCAGAAAACAGTAATAAGAGCTTCAACGAACTGATTCTACAATGAGCCGTTACTACGCATTCTGGAAAACCTGATTATCAAATATAATAATCCTAAGCTGAATGAAATCAGTTCGTTGAAGCCCTTATTACTGTTTTCTGAATAATACTTTCACGTACAATGGCGTAATGTGTTAATTTTAATATAACAGTTCCTCTTTTTGCAAATCCATAAGAACTTATCAGACCAAATTACTTCAAATATCACTATTATTCTTTTGAATATATCTGCCGACCGCGGTTTCAGATTTCATATAATGTCGTGCAGTACTTATACATATGTTCCTAAATGTTATGCTCAAAAATTAAACTTCATTAACGGTGTAATGCTTTGGTCGAAATATATATCCAACATTATTGATTATCGTCTTCAGCTAGACGTATTTTACGGGTTGTTTTAGTTACATAGCTTAGGCAGCTTTCTGGGTGAAATTCGGTCAAAACATTCTATTCTAATAATAAACGATTTTGACAGTTTATAAAAAAGAAGTTAGTGAAAGGTGAAATAGCGAGGCCATTCTTTTCTGAGTCTAGTTTTGTCTTTTCCTTACTCATTCATACTAGTTTTGACTGCTAAAAATGGGAAGTAGAAATTTAACTTATGCTTTTGAAGTATGTAATACTAACCAATGTTGGACACACCCATCTCATTAAAAGATCTCCAAAACAACAGTGAAGTAATAGTATTTTTATAAATTAATATGCATCCACTGCTTCATTGGCTTTTGTAAATTTATCGACTAAAGTTAATTTATTTTAACTGAAATGCAAATGCAGATGTGCGTTCCGCTAGTTGTTCCAAAATCTATTCACTTCGACAGTTATAATCTCTATTAGCTCTTGCCGGTTATGTATTATATCATTATCCACTCAACAGATCTTTACATTATACTGTTCGTCTAACTGATTTGAGGCATGCCCTTAGACACTTTATGTTTTCAGAAAACATTGCAACAGAAAAAACTCAAAAGTTTGACTATATTTGACTCAAAACTGAAACTATATTTTTCCATCAGTTAGACTATGCTAACAATGGCAGGATTTTTCATCCCAGTCAATTTTTGTCGGGTACCGCCATCCTAGCCAAATCAAGCTAAATGGGATAGTCACAATTCATTTGACTCAGGGTAGCATTTCGCTAACGATTCCAATTAGCAGGGTTTCGGCTCAGATATTTGCAAGTCATTTTCAGATAAAACATATAATTATATTTAACCAATTCCATACAGCGTTCATTGTCGCTTTCGTTTATTCTTTCTTAAGCTTAACTCCTCTTTGGTATCTCAAGTATTTCAACCTTGCTTTCGTAATCGCTTCTGTTCAGATTGAACGGTTTTGTTTACCGTTTGAATTAATCTATTTTATCACACATTTATAACATGCTCTTCGGAGTTGTATAAATTAGCTTCTGATGACAAATCGCTAGCTGTTGTCTCTAGAACAATAAAATTTGGGAAATGCCATTAAAATAGTGAGATCGGCAGTAGTAACATAACCGGTAGAAAAACGTTACTACCATCTTTTCTGAGAAGTCCAGCGTTTTTGGCGTTAGGACGTCTGTCCCTGTAGCCTCGAATAAGAAGCTGTTCAAACAATTGTGATTTATTCTGTGTTTGACACTTGAGATGGCATTAGTAAACCCGATGAAGTCATATTGCCAATCGCACACTTATTAGCGAGTAAAGTTATCTTTATTAAACATTGACAGTAGGTATACATTTTATCTAGCAACAGTAAAGTTGAAAAGTGTTGTTGTGGCTTTGTATATAAAGCATTAATTGTCAACTCCTGATAATATAGTAGTAACTCAACATTTGAAAGCTATCTTAAATAAAATGTTAATTGTAGAAATCGTTACAATGAAATGTAATTTATCTAAAACTGTATACAAGCAGTTAACGCCGGTAATTATTCAAATCTTGTTCCTTGGTATTCAGCTGTGTAAGTTAACGTTGCTATTTATTTGACGTTTACTGCAAATTATTTAGTTGCGTTGCAAACCAATTGTTGTTTTGCACAATCAGTGGAAATGTTTAATTAATACTAAATGCTGCGCTAGAACCGCTGTGTTCAGCGCTAATGCTTTTAATTATTTGCTAATCAGATCGAACCATGACTAATATTTATATTAAATAAAACGGATAAGTAAAAAACTGAATTAATATATGTCAATTATTCATAGCTGAACATTAAGCAAATCAGAATATTCTTTGCAAAGTTAGAGACGTTATCCAGGTCAGAATAACCAATTGTTAGTGGTATCCTATATGTAAATACATCCCTTATTTCATATCTATACAGAAATATTGGGATGAATTCCACAATATCCGTTTGTCACAAATTCGACATATACAGGTAAAAACATGGCCTTTAGTAGAACCAACAATTCCAAAACGATATATTTGACAACAAAACACACACAAATATTGGTCGGATATATTGCGTTAAGCCATCCATGCTGTAGTTTGAGCGAGACTAGGAAAATATCATCTGTATAATGTTTAGCTTATAGGTATACCCACTGTCAAAATGTAAACCAAACATAGCCCGTCATCCTCAAGCTTAACAACAGCAATACTTACGTGACTTTGACACAAAATTGATAGTTTTTGCTCTCTTTTACAGTGGCTAAAGGAGTTGCCAGACAGATGTCAGACCTGCAGTTGCAATAGCGCAGCCTCCGCACTGTGAAATTTTTTTATAACATCACCTTAGCGGTTACCATGTTAGAGGCGGAAACGATAAAATTCGACGTGATTTTCGTATAAAATAGTGCTCTATTTTATCCCAGCTCTTGGAAAGTTGCACATACAGAACAATGCTCCTTGCATTATGTACCGATGGTTAAACTGCAATCAATGGTAAATAATTACATATATCCAACCGTCCGTTCCTGACCCATAGCAGTTGTAACAAAATTTGGTTTAGCGCAGTGGCCTAGTAACAGGATAATCTATCTTTAGCATAAAACTTTATTACTATAGGTTTCTAATTTAGCACGTTTCATAGCGTGCTTTGCTCGAGCAGTATCTGTCGCAATATGCTTATGATTCCTAGCTGACGATTACACATGCCTGGAACTTGAAACCACATTTGGATATTTCCACTTTTGAGTTCCAGAACAAGAGAGGCCATAATTACTTTTGCTGAATTAGCCTTTGGTTTTGCCTAGGGTAAACCCAACGGTAACCACGCGTTAATATAAAAATTTATTTTACAACTACAGTTTTGTATTTTTAAATAATTTCAGGGCAATTTTAAAACAAAAGAGCGTAATTTTTAGGATTTCGGTGTTAATACCTGTAAAAACCGTTAAACAATTTCCCCGGTTTCGTATTAATGTTTTTAGGTAGTGCCAAGTGTTGTCCGATTGTGGACGATTATAGGTCCATTGTAATAAATAAAGCTGTGCGCACTTAATGACTATAGGCTCCAGAGCATGCTATATATAAATATAAGTTTCGCTTTTCGTGTAATGCTGTTATATTCGTATACCGGCATATTTAGAAATTTGAGATTATTGAAACGGAGCGAGCGGAGTTAACACTGAGGCTGCTAGGGGAAAATCGTGAAAATTTCTTTTTTTTGACTGTTTCTGTCATTGATAACTCATCGTCAGGAGGATGGATATCGATAAAAAGTTTTTATTCGATGAGTGATGAGGAAAGATGTGCCCTTTTGTTGAATACGAACAGCTGTGACCCTAACTTCAGGGTCAAAATGGCAATAAACAAATTTTTAAGTCCTCTTTACCAAATTTGGCCATACGGGTGCTAGTATATCACAGCCCATGTTTTGGGGCACGGCTTCGCTTTGAAAAATGGAGAAATAAGCTCACTGGGGTTCTACAACTTTGCTGATCACGATTTTTTGTGGGATCATCTCCTGGGCTGCGGTGGCACGAATATGGCTCGTCGACACTCTGCCAGAAATAAGGATTATTTATTTCGGCATGTTGTTGTGTGTTTACTTTATAACGAGTTATCAAACACGCTGAATACAATAGTTTTGCTGTTTTACTATATAGAGTCCAACTTAACTATATTATATTTTTATACTTTTTATACTTTTCACAAAGTTTCAAGCGTTTTACGACCTACGAAAACATATCAAGTTTTCATTTGGTTGATTATTTATTTACCTACAGGGCATCGAATGTGGTCTATATATAGGTTTTCGGTACAATAAGATAATTTGGTTATATAGAGTCCAGTCGCACAATTTCAAATGTTTTCAATGGGTGTAGGCTCATTGAACCCGGTTACCAGAATGTAGGCTCTTTGCAGTATCTTGGCTATACATTGCAAGGGTATCAAAAATTTGCTATGTATAGGTTTTTCGGTACGCTGGATAGGATGGTTGGTTATCTAAAACAAGAACTAATAATTCGTGCGTTTTTGATAGGCTGGGTCGACGACTTTTCAACTTATTAAATGGTTCACCGGTACAGAGTTTTAGTGTAGTATATACATAAACATAAAATCTGTTACAAGTTGATTTCACAAAATTACCACTTGATCAAACCACGTTCGTCCCCTATTACCCTCGCTTGCGAGTTACTAGTTTATATATTTTGTGCACTTATTAAAAATTGTCCAAACCGTAAGACTCACACTGTGGAAGGTAGTGTAAAAACTAATAGTCATATTAAAACAATGTAGATTTCAGAACTATAAATCTTGCTTCGTATGCTATTATACTATGGAAGATAATGAATTTAAGGGTCGGGCGTTAATATTACATCGGTCAAATGGATTATAGCTGACATTTACGGATTCATTTTACGACTCGTCCGTTCACAATACATACACGTAAGACTAAATTACTCAATTCTCATTTTTATCAGTCTTATGTGTGCCTTACGCCTGGTGAGACGAGCTGAAGCCTAAGAATTGCAACTCAGAAGCCCGGATTTAAACGTTCTCTCAAGACGTAGTTTGAGTCAAGTTGTTACTCGACTTGAGTCAAAACTTAACTGAAATTGGCTCGAAATTAGGTTAAAGTTAGGTTCAATTAGAGTCAAAATTTAACTTAAACTGAGTCAAATTTTAACTCAATATTAAGGTTAAAAAGGATCAACTATTTGACTCAAGCTTTTTGTGGTGCTCCATAAAGACACAATATATATAATGCTGCTATCAATCCAGAACGAACTGCTGCCCATTACATGACTTGCGTTTTGAATATAAACATTAAGAACTATTTTAGCATGCATTTGTGGGTTCAGCTTAGAATGCGATAAGGACAAGACCCCGATTTTGCTAAAAAACGAAAATGCTCATTTGAACGATGACGATGAAAGTCTTATATACGTTGGACTGACGGAAGATGAATGTATCGACATGTGCCAAACTAACACCGTAAGAACCTTGTTCTCGCTAGTCCGCGAATTTTTACGGCCTTTCAAATACTATGATCAATCGATTATGACGGCATCTTGAATAAAGTATTACACTTCTAGCCGTCACTGTATAACAGCATCGAGCATGACGCAATTTTGACATTACGCCCTGCCCCAACAATTTGTTCTGCTGACGTCCAGTTATAGAGGAAATAAATTTACCACTCTCAAAACCTCAAAAAACGTCACAAATTTCATTTATGAACTAGGTTCTGAACAAATATTTATACACTATGCCATGACTACGCCCTGTTAACTATAACAGTGGAGGTTATGCGGCGTTCACGTTATACTGTCGCAAACGTTTAGAACCTATATACACCACACAATGTTCGGCACACTGAAGACACACCCTCATGTTTTTTATAAATTTTTTCAAAGGTTGCCGTTTCTCGACAGTGTCAAGCACACCGCGCCTTCTTGCATTTTATTGACAGTGTGCAGCATTATTTCATCAACGTTCATATGGCCTAGATACAAATATCTAGAATTTTAAAAACTACACAGCACAGTTGACTAAACCAGACCGTGTTAGCTACAAATTTGCATCATATTGGTAGCTAAGGGTTTGTACGTCACTGTAAACAAAATATGTAGTACCTAGGGGTGTGTCGTACACCCTCCGCAATTAATGTACAGTATGGGTGTACTGTCTGTACGGTAGGGTCGCGACTATAGGGGGACAAAATGTCCAAAGAGAACATTATAACGTGAACACCGCATTAAGGCCACAAAACAACGGCAGGAGGCGGGAGTAGGGTATGGCAGAAATGGACTACGGGGGCAGCGTTTATTTGGTTATAGCACGAAGTTTCATACTCTTCTCAAGAAGCCGTCATGAAAAAACTTGTTATAACCAAGTGCAGTTAAGGCAATATAATTACGACGTTTCGCAGCATAAAGCTGACAACTCCATAATACAGCGAAGAGCAACTGTAAAACTTTTACTGATAAAAGGCATTCAGTTTCTACGGCTTTGCATAAACATGGTTTATAGGTTTTAAGTTAACATGTTCGCCCTATCATTATTACATAGCTACGTTGCCTGAGCTTTACCATGGATAGCTACAATCAAAGATTAGCTCGGTTTTGGGTAAAGTGCTACTAAAAATCTTCCGGCAAGTATCCGAACATTCTTCTGAGAAGCTAAATATATTTTAAACCGTTAACGAAGTGGTGATGAAGTAAAAAGATACAACATGAGTTCGTTAACTAGATGTACAATGATGGTGCGGCAGCCTAGAGATTTCTAGATCTAGTATTTTTCGCGAATATTATCTATTATACATAGCCCACACACAGTACTTCGCAGAACACCGTACAGTTTCCAAACCGTAGTTAATTGTGGGCAAGTTTCACCGTATAAATGGCAATAAGGATTCACGATTTCATTACGCAACAATAATATCATGAGTTCTCAATAAACGTACAGAAAGAGTACGCACTTTCGTGCGCTTTTATTTTTGGTATTATACACTTCCGCTATTATACACGTTACATTTTGGTCTTACCCACAATATTTCTGGAAGTCAAAACTCATTATGCCCACTTTTTCGTATCTCAATGTTTTGTGGGGAAATGAGAGGAGGGCAGTAGTAAAAATATTAACGGTTTAATCGACTCCACTCAAAAATAGCCCGGTGTATGCACTACGATTTTTTTCTGTTCACAGTGCTTTTGGTGTGCGAAATGATCATAAAATCAAAGTTATTTCTATCGCATCTGTAGTTGTTTGACAACAACCAACCACAATGGTTCAACAATATGGGAAATGTTACTACGGGCGTAAAGGGTAGATGAAAATGCGGCATACGCTTTGTTTAAACTTATCAAAGGCCTCATGACTTAATATTAAGCGTGATTCTTATTTTTTGCTTTAGGATTATGCTGGAAATTCTGTATTCTGCGCTGGCGTGAGCTACTTTAGCGAAAATTGTACCGTCAATCAGGTTGTGGCCATATCTGAAAGTGCATCCGAGCTTAAAACGATGCAAAAATCCAATCACTACGACAAGATATGTGTTGGCCAAAAATGTAATGTCTATATTTCGATTCGATATCGTTTGTATTAGTTGACTGGTATTTAGTGCGAAATATGGTTTTCGAATCCATTCAGCTTCATATGAGCTAAACTTTAATAATACTAATTATGTGATAATATCGGGTGTGTATATACTTAATGTTAATAAACGCTGGACTGTAGTCCTGGATATTTATAAATACCATTTTATAAGTACGCTGTCGGGTTGAACACTACAGATGGATGCTTAAAATATGGACGAAACCAAAACATGTAAAATACAGGCAATTTTGTGTTACTCCACAAGAGGTAAACAGCGTTCAATCGCGCACGGAATTTATGTATTTCTGTACTATGGCCACTCATTACCCAATCGATGGATTTTTCATATTTTTTTCATTACACATTTCATACACATAATTATATCTAACTTCCACTTTTATTAAAGTTGATGTCAACTTCTAATTTTTTGGCCTAAAAATTCGATAAAACTGACGCCCGCTTACCACCGTCATTTCCGCTTTATATAGAGTCTTAGGATATTTTAAGCTATAGTTCTTATCTGAGGCATCAATTGCAAGATCTCCTTCATAATTGCTCAGCGCAATGCTTCTATAGAGAGAAACAACAATGGTATGTAAAAATTCTGATCAGATCAGCTGTTTTTGGGCTATGTGCCAAGACTTAACAATACATTGAAAAACTAAAGTTTTCAAAATTTTTACTAGGTACGATATTTTGTTGCTTTCTGTAAGGAATATTTTGTTATTGATTTATTGACCATGTTAACTCTTACGTTTATATATAATTGACCTAGGTATCCCGCTGCTATATGAGCGAGCAATACGTAACTGACGAAGTAAATAGGAACAGAACGTATTGCTCGCTCATATTGCAGCGGGATACCTAGGTCAATATATAAACGTAAGAGTTAACATGGTCAATAAATCAATAACAAAATATTCCTTACAGAAAGCAACAAAATATCGTACCTAGTAAAAATTTTGAAAACTTTAGTTTTTCAATGTATTGTTAAGTCTTGGCACATAGCCCAAAAACAGCTGATCTGATCAGAATTTTTACATACCATTGTTGTTTCTCTCTATAGAAGCATTGAGCAATTATGAAGGAGATCTTGCAATTGATGCCTCAGATAAGAACTATAGCTTAAAATATCCTAAAGACTCTATATACAGCAGAAATGACGGTGGTAAGCGGGCGTCAGTTTTATCGAATTTTTAGGCCAAAAAATTAGAAGTTGACATCAACTTTAATAAAAGTGGAAGTTACAGATAATTATGTGTATGAAATGTGTAATGAAAAAAATATGAAAAATCCATCAAATATTGGGTAATGAGTGGCCATAGTACAGAAATACATAAATTCCGTGCGCGATTGAACGCTGTTTACCTCTTGTGGAGTAACACAAAATTGCCTGTATTTTACATGTTTTGGTTTCGTCCATATTTTAAGCATCCATCTGTAGTGTTCAACCTGACAGCGTACTTCTAAAATGGTATTTATAAATATCCAGGACTACAGTCCAGCGTTTATTAACATTAAGTATATACACACCCGATATTATCACATAATTAGTATTATTAAAGTTTAGCTCATATGAAGCTGAATGGATTCGAAAACCATATTTCGCACTAAATACCACTCAACTAATACAAACGATATCGAATCGAAATATAGACATTACATTTTTGGCCAACACATATCTTGTCGTAGTGATTGGATTTTTGCATCGTTTTAAGCTCGGATGCACTTTCAGATATGGCCACAACCTGATTGACGGTACAATTTTCGCTAAAGTAGCTCACGCCAGCGCAGAATACAGAATTTCCAGCATAATCCTAAAGCAAAAATAAAAATCACGCTTAATATTAAGTCATGAGGCCTTTGAAAAGTTTAAACAAAGCGTATGCTGTATTTTCATCTACCGTTTACGCCCGTAGTAACATTTCCCATATTGTTGAACCATTGTGGTTGGTTCTTGTCAAACAACTACAGATGCGATAGAAATAACTTTGATTTTATGATCATTTCGCACACCAAAAGCACTGTGAACAGAAAAAAATCGTAGTGCATACACCGGGCTATTTTTGAGTGGAGTCGATTAAACCGTTAATATTTTTCCTACTGCCCTCCTCTCATTTCCCCACTAAACATTGAGATCCGAAAAGTGGGCGTAATGAGTTTTAACTTCCAGAAATATTGTGGGTAAGACCAAAATGTAACGTGTATAATAGCGGAAGTGTATAATACCAAAAATAAAAGCGCACGAAAGTGCGTACTCTTTCTGTATGTGTATTGAGAACTCATGATATTATTGTTGCGTAATGAAATCGTGAATCCTTATTGCCATTTATACGGTGAAACTTGCCCACAATTAACTACGGTTTGGAAACTGTACGGTGTTCTGCGAAGTACTGTGTGTGGGCTATGTATAATAGATAATATGTCGCCGAAATACTAATCCAGAAATCTCTAGGCTGCCGCACCATCATTGTACATCTAGTTAACGAACTCACGTTGTATCTTTTACTTCATCACCACTTGGTTAACGGTTTAAAATATATTAGCTTCTCAGAAGAATGTTCGGATATTTGCCGGAAGATTTTTAGTAGCACTTTACCCAAAACCGAGCTAATCTTTGATTGTAGCTATCCATGGTAAAGCTCAGGCAACGTAGCTATGTAATAATGATAGGGCGAACATGTTAACTTAAAACCTATAAACCATGTTTATGCAAAGCCGTATAAACTGAATACCTTTTATCAGTAAAAGTTTTACAGTTGCTCTTCGCTGTATTATGGATTTGTCAGCTTTATTATGCGAAACGTCGTAATTATATTTACTTAAATGCACTTTTTTATAACAAGTTTTTTCATGACTGCTTCTTTAGAAGAGTATGAAACTTCGTGCTATAACCAAATAAACGCTTCCCCTGTAGTCCATTTCTGCCATACCCTACTCCCGCCTCCTGCCGTTGTTTTGTGGCCTTAATGCGTTGTTCACGTTATAATGTTCTCTTTGGACATTTTGTCCCCCTATAGTCGCGACCCTTACCATTACTACAGTACACCCATACTGTACATAATTGCGGAGGGTGTACGACACACCCCTAGGTACTACATATTTTGTTTACAGTGACGTACAAACCCTTAGCTACCAATATGATGCAAATTTGTAGCTAACACGGTCTGGTTTAGTCAACTGTGCTGTGTGATTTCCAAAATTCTAGATATTTGTATCTAGGCCATATGAACGTTGATGGAATAATGCTGCACACTGTCAATAAAATGCAAGAAGGCGCGGTGTGCTTGACACTGTCGAGAAACGGCAACCTTTGAAAAATTTATAAAAAACATGAGGGTGTGTCTTCAGTGTGCCGAACATTGTGTGGTGTATATAGGTTCTAAACGTTTGCGACAGTATAACGTGAACGCCGCATAACCTCCACTGTTATAGTTAACAGGGCGTAGTCATGGCATAGTGTATAAATATTTGTTCAGAACCTAGTTCATAAATGAAATTTGTGACGTTTTTGAGGTTTTGACAGTGAAAATTATTCCCTCTATAACTGGACGTCAGCAGAACAAATTGTTGGGGCAGGGCGTAATGTCGAAATTGCGTCATGCTCGATGCTGTTATACAGTGACGGCTAGAAGTGTAATACTTTATTCAAGATGCCGTCATAATCGATTGATCATAGTATTTGAAAGGCCGTAAAAATTTGGGACGTAGCGAGAACAAGGTTCTTACGGTGTTAGTTTGGCACATGTCGATACATTCATCTTCCGTCAGTCCAACGTATATAAGACTTTCATCGTCATCGTTCAAATGAGCATTTTCGTTTTTTAGCAAAATCGGGGTCTTGTCCTTATCGCATTCTAAGCTGAACCCACAAATGCATGCTAAAATAGTTCTTAATGTTTATATTCAAAACGCAAGTCATGTAATGGGCAGCAGTTGGTTCTGGATTGATAGCAGCATTATATATATTGTGTCTTTATGGAGCACCACAAAAAGCTTGAGTCAAATAGTTGATCCTTTTTAACCTTAATATTGAGTTAAAATTTGACTCAGTTTAAGTTAAATTTTGACTCTAATTGAACCTAACTTTAACCTAATTTCGAGCCAATTTCAGTTAAGTTTTGACTCAAGTCGAGTAACAACTTGACTCAAACTACGTCTTGAGAGAACGTTTAAATCCGGGCTTCTGAGTTGCAATTCTTAGGCTTCAGCTCGTCTCACCAGGCGTAAGGCACACATAAGACTGATAAAAATGAGAATTGAGTAATTCAGTCTTACGTGTATGTATTGTGAACGGACGCGTCGTAAAATGAATCCGTAAATGTCAGCTATAATCCATTTGACCGATGTAATATTAACGCCCGACCCTTAATTTCATTATCTTCCATAGTATAATAGCATACGAAGCAAGATTTATAGTTCTGAAATCTACATTGTTTTAATATGACTATTAGTTTTTACACTACCTTGCACAGTGTGAGTCTTACGGTTTGGACAATTTTTAATAAGTGCACAAAATATATAAACTAGTAACTCGCAAGCGAGGGTAATAGGGGACGAACGTGGTTTGATAAAGTGGTAATTTTGTGAAGTCAACTTGTAACAGATTTTATGTTTATGTATATATTACACTAAAATTTCTGTACCGGTGAACCATTTAATAAGTTGAAAAGTCGTCGACCCAGCCTATCAAAAACGCACGAATTATTAGTTCTTGTTTTAGATAACCAACCATCCTATCCAGCGTACCGAAAAACCTATACATAGCAAATTTTTGATACCCTTGCAATGTATAGCCAAGATACTGCAAAGAGCCTACATTCTGGTAACCGGTTCAATGAGCCTGCACGCCATTGAAAACATTTGAAATTGTGCGACTGGACTCTATATAACCAAATTATCTTATTCAGCGTACCGAAAACCTATATATAGACCACAGTTCGATGCCCTGTAGGTAAATAAATAACCAACCAAATGAAAAACTTAAACATTATGTTTTCGTAGGTCGTAAAACGCTTGAAACCTTGTTAAAAGTATAAAAGTATAAAAATATAATATAGTTAAGTTGGACTCTATATAGTAAACAGCAAAACTATCGTATTCAGCGTGTTCGATAACTCGTTATAAAGTAAACACGCAACAACATGCCGAAATAAATAATTCCTGATTTCTGGCAGAGTGTCGACAAGCCATATTGGTGCCACCGCAGCCCAGGAGATGATCCCACAAAAAAGTCGTGATCAGCAAAATTGTAGAACCCCAATGAGCTTATTTCTCCATTTTTCAAAGCGAAGCCGTGCCCCAAAACATGGGCTGTGATATACTAGCACCCGTATGGCCAAATTTGGTAAAAAAGACTTAAAAATTTGTTTATTGCCATTTTGACCCTGAAGTTAGGGTCACAGCTGTTCGTATTCAACAAAAGGGCACATCTTTCCTCATCACTCATCGAATAAAAACTTTTTATCGATATCCATCCTCCTGACGATGAGTTATGAATGACAGAAACAGTCAAAAAAAAGAAATTTTCACGATTTTCCCCTAGCGGCCTCAGTGTTAACTCCGCTCGCTCCGTTTCAATAATCTCAAATTTCTATATATGCCGGTATACGAATATAACAGCATTACACGAAAAGCGAAACTTATATTTATATATAGCATGCTCTGGAGCCTATAGTCATTAAGTGCGCACAGCTTTATTTATTACAATGACCTATAATCGTCCACAATCGGACAACACTTGGCACTACCTAAAAACATTAATACGAAACCGGGGAAATTGTTTAACGGTTTTTACAGGTATTAACACCGAAATCCTAAAAATTACGCTCTTTTGTTTTAAAATTGCCCTGAAATTATTTAAAAATACAAAACTGTAGTTGTAAAATAAATTTTTATATTAACGCGTGGTTACCGTTGGGTTTACCCTAGGCAAAACCAAAGGCTAATTCAGCAAAAGTAATTATGACCTCTCTTGTTCTGGAACTCAAAAGTGGAAATATCCAAATGTGGTTTCAAGTTCCAGGCATGTGTAATCGTCAGCTAGGAATCATAAGCATATTCCGACAGATACTACTCGAGCAAAGCACGCTATGAAACCTGCTAAATTAGAAACCTATAGTAACAAAGTTTTATGCTAAAGATAGATTATCCTGTTACTGAGCCACTGCGCTAAACGAAATTTGTTACAACTGCTATGGGTCAGGAACGGACGGTTGGATATATGTAATTATTTACCATTGATTGCAGTTTTAACCATCGGCACATAATGCAAGGAGCATTGTTCTGTATGTGCAACTTTCCAAGAGCTAGATAAAATAGAGCACTATTTTATACGAAAAATTACGTAAATTTTTATCGTTTCCGCCTCTAACATGGTAACCGCTAAGGCGATGTTACAAAAAATTTCAAAGTGGAGGCTGCATATTGCAACTGCAGGTCTGACATCTGTCTGGCAACTCCTTTAGCCACTGTAAAAGAGAGCAAAAACTAACAATTTTGTATAAAATCACGTAGGTATTGCTGTTGTTAAGCTTGAAGATGACGGGCTGTCTTTGGTTGAAATTTTGACAGTGGACGTACCTATAAGCTAAACATTATAATACAGATGATATTTTCCTAGTCTCGCTCAAACTACAGCATGGATGGCTTAACGCAATATATCCGACCAATATTTGTGTGTGTTTTGTTGTCATTTATATGGTTTTGGAATTGTTGGTTCTACTAAAGGCCATGTTTTTACCTGTATATGTCAAATTTGTGACAAACGGATATTGTGGAATTCATCCCAATATTTCTGTATAGATATGAAATAAGGGATATTATTTACATATAGATACCACTAACAATTGGATATTGACCTGGATAACGTCTTCTAACTTTGCAAAGAATATTCTGATTTGCTTAAAGTTCAGCTATGAATAATAGACATCTATTAATTGAGTTTTTTACTTATCCGTTTTATTTAATATAAATATTAGTCATGGTTCGATCTGATTAGCAAATAATTAAAAGCATTAGCGCTATACACAGCGGTTCTAGCGCAGCATTTAGTATTAATTAAACATTTCCACTGATTGTGCAAAACAACAATTGGTTTGCAACGCAACTAAATAATTTGCAGTAAACGTCAAATAAATAGCAACGTTAACTTACACAGCTGAATACCAAGGAACAAGATTTGAATAATTACCGGCGTTAACTGCTTGTATACAGTTTTAGATAAATTACATTTCATTGTAACGATTTCTACAATTAACATTTTATTTAAGATAGCTTTCAAATGTTGAGTTACTACTATATTATCAGGAGTTGACAATTAATGCTTTATATACAAAGCCACAACAACACTTTTCAACTTTACTGTTGCTAGATAAAATGTATACCTACTGTCAATGTTTAATAAAGATAACTTTACTCGCTGATAAGTGTGCGATTGGCAATATGACTTCATCGGGTTTGCTAATGCCATATCAAGTGTCAAACACAGAAGAAATCACAATTGTTTGAACAGGTTCTTATTCGAGGCTACAGGGACAGACGTCCTAACGCCAAAAACGCTGGACTTTTCAGAAAAGATGGTAGTAACGTTTTTCTACCGGTTATGTTACTACTGCCGATCTCACTATTTTAATGGCATTTCCCAAATTTTATTGTTCTAGAGAAAACAGCTAGCGATTTGTCATCAGAAGCTAATTTATACAACTCCGAAGAGCATGTTATAAATGTGTGATAAAATAGATTAATTCAAACGGTAAACAAAACCGTTCACTCTGAACAGAAGCGATTACGAAAGCAAGGTTGAAATACTTGAGATACCAAAGAGGAGTTAAGCTTAAGAAAGAATAAATGAAAGCGACAATGAACGCTGTATGGAATTGGTTAAATATAATTATATGTTTTATCTGAAAATGACTTGCAAATATCTGAGCCGAAACCCTGCTAATTGGAATCGTTAGCGAAATGCTACCCTGAGTCAAATGAATTGTGACTATCCCATTTAGTTTGATTTGGCTAGGATGGCGGTACCCGACAAAAATTAACTGGGATGAAAAATCCTGCCATTGTTAGCATAGTCTAACTGATGGAAAAATATAGTTTGAGTTTTGAGTCAATATAGTCAAACTTTTGAGTTTTTTCTGTTGCAATGTTTTCTGAAACATAAAGTGTCTAAGGGCATGCCTCAAATCAGTTAGACGAACAGTATAATGTAAAGATCTGTTGAGTGGATAATGATATAATACATAACCGGCAAGAGTTAATAGAGATTATAACTGTCGAAGTGAATAGATTTTGGAACAACTAGCGGAACGCACATCTGCATTTGCATTTCAGTTAAAATAAATTAACTTTAGTCGATAAATTTACAAAAGCCAATGAAGCAGTGGATGCATATTAATTTATAAAAATACTATTACTTCACTGTTGTTTTGAAGATCTTTTAATGAGATGGGTGTGTCCAACATTGGTTAGTATTACATACTTCAAAAGCATAAGCAAAAATTTCTACTTCCCATTTTTAGCAGTCAAAACTAGTATGAATGAGTAAGGAAAAGACAAAACTAGACTCAGAAAAGAATGGCCTCGCTATTTCACCTTTCACTAACTTCTTTATAAACTGTCAAAATCGTTTATTATTAGAATAGAATGTTTTGACCGAATTTCACCCAGAAAGCTGCCTAAGCTATGTAACTAAAACAACCCGTAAAATACGTCTAGCTAAAGACGATAATCAATAATGTTGGATATATATTTCGACCAAAGCATTACACCGTTAATGAAGTTTAATTTTTGAGCATAACATTTAGGAACATATGTATAAGTACTGCACGACATTATATGAAATCTGAAACCGCGGTCGGCAGATATATACAAAAGAATAATAGTGATATTTGAAGTAATTTGGTCTGATAAGTTCTTAAAACTGTTATAGAAAAGAGGAACTGTTATATTAAAATTAACACATTACGCCATTGTACATGAAAGTATTATTCAGAAAACAGTAATAAGGGCTTCAACGAACTGATTTCATTCAGCTTAGGATTATTATATTTGATGATCAGGTTTTCCAGAATGCGTAGTAACGGCTCATTGTAGAATCAGTTCGTTGAAGCTCTTATTACTGTTTTCTGAACTGTTATATATATTCATGTATCGCACGCCAAGCAGTGACTTATGCAGTAGTAAGCATTAATAGATCACAGCTTACTGCAATGAAAATTATGCAGATGTGACGGTAAAGGCTATGTTCGCTACAGGCAAATCACTTAATTTTACATGCATTGTATAAATTTAGGCGAGATACGATACCGAGCAACCATGTAAGAGATCATTATACCAAGTTACAATCAAGTTACAACAAAGTTAGGGCTGATTTTAGCCTGATTCGATAGACGTAGCCAAGGAAGGGGGTGTATTTCCCGACCAGACCTTTTGTGGACCAATTTCTAATGTTCAGTCTCAAAAACCCAAAAAAAAATTCGCCGAACGTGTGTCTCTTAACGTACACGCACTATATAATTATCGCAAAATCGCAGCAACCAATCTATTTTGACGGTTCATAGCAAAACTCCGAATATAAATAGGGGTTCTTCCCCATTGTTCCCTTCTGCTGATGGGGTACGCGGATGATTGAAAGCAGTATTAGAATGTTGAACTGGGCAAGAACTATGAAAAAATAGACGAATTAGGACAGTCATTACGCGGCAACAGATGGCAAAATGCAATTTTTTTCTGTAATTAAATTTAGTGGTCACGGTAAAAGTATGAATGAATATTTTTCAATTGATCATGATTAAATAGTTACAATTATAAAGCTATGCGAAACCCGCATGTTCACATGTGCAGTGAAAATAGAGGTCATATCAATTCACCTGCTACGCACGAAACAATATATGACAAGAGCGAAATTTCAAATTTTGGTCCCAAATTTTTACTAACCCTTAAAACCCATGCAGACTAACTAATGAATAGAAGGAGTTACAGACAAACACGAATGCTTGAATATGCTGACACTTAAGCAAATAAATTAAAACAAAATAATTTATAAATAAAAATAAAAAATTATCAAAAATTATTCCGTTTATTCGTTTCTGAATTGCAGTTGTTGAAATAAATTCCACTTCTTTTGCATGTAATTCATACATGCCGGCAGGGGGGGGTAGGAGGGGTAACCCCCTGAGGTCCGGACCCCCTCCTGAGGCCGAAAAATCCAGGGGGGTTACCCCCCCCCGGGGTGCGCAGCACAACACTTGCGCAAATTGTGCCTGCTTGTTATTAGTGGTGCATATGCTGCTGTAAATTTGTGGAAAGCTTTTTGTTGAAAGACGTCATTCCCTGAAATAAAAGTTAACCGAAATACTTATTTATATACTAACTAGATTTAGACATTGAATGTCTGCTATGGTCCACGGTGGATTAACCACGAACTCAGCACTAAAATAGCACTGGAACACTCCATCGCCGTAGGAGTCGCACCCGATAGCTCAGCAGACAAGAGATAGATTAAAACAACTGAAAGAATTACTGTAGATCAACAAATACGGTGAAAAAACGTGCGCAATGTGCGCCTTCATGTAGACAAACTGAACACGTAGGTGAAAAATATACATCCGACGATCAAAAAAAAAAGGTCCTCACGAGCCCGACCCCCCTAGACAAATTTGGCCGGCCAGGGGGGGTTACCCCCCCTGAGATGGCCGCGACCCACGCCCCCACGCCTCTACCCCCCCTGGCATGACCGACCGTCGGCATGTATGATGTAATTAAAAATTACCTATATAGTTAATTTAGTTAAAAGCTTTTGATTTAACAATATTTGGTAATAGAATTTATACATTTTACTAAATACATTTCGAGAGAAATAGAGGTAATGGACGATCTACCTATAGCTCGATGAGCCGTAACTTTCATGGACCTTTGTGCGAAACCGGGTGGATGCGTCCTTTGAGTAGTATGCCTTGAATTCTCATTTTTTAATTAATTAGTCAGTTTGAATTAATTTTGATTTAGAACCTAAGATCCATAAAATCCAACGGTAATCACTTAAACGATATATGTAGCAAAGCAATACGGTGAACTATCGAATGACACGCGGGGCATGAATCACTTTTTATCGTAATGAAATTGTCCACATAGATATATGTAGGCGTAGCTGTAAAAATTTAGCCAACTTGAGCTATAAATAATCAACTGTGGCTATAATTTATTTATGCAAATTTCACTTAAAAGTTAATATATTTATTTATATATGACAAGTGGAGCCGTGAACACGTTTAACGCAAAACAACTGGTCTATATTCATTAGTCCGTTCCATAGTTACATTATGAGCGGCAATATAAGATTTAGGCAACTTGTGTTATAAATAAAAAATCGTTGTACTATGGGTTTAATTATACAAATACTATTTTTTAAAACATTTGTATTTATTTCTTACTTTTCAAGCTTTTAGCCAGTAAACTTTTAACAGTGTTCTAACAAAAAACGCATATTTAGTCATCAATAAATGATTCTTTTTCTACAACTTAATGTATGCTTTGTAATCCATGACAATATTAGTTCTATAACTGGTATAAGTCTAAAAATCTGACAAAACAGATTCATGTATGCACTCAAACCACAATTTCGGTATTACGGTTACAAAATTGCTCCGCGTTTTTTGTTTAAATGGTTAGCTGTAATGGAGCACATCTCGCGGGAAATTACCTTTATATATCTAAATCTGCCAGGTGGCATCAACGCACATTGATTCCGTCGCGCTGCGTTAACTGGGTTTATCGCGCGGCAAACGCTTGCACGCGCTTTTTTTGCTCACTGTGCGAGGTTTCTTAAGGAAGCAAGCAACATCTCAGAGAAAGCTAAGTAGATTACGTATGCCGAGCAGCCCGTCATCAATCCATAGCGCCGGAATGAGTGTGCCAAAAGTTGCACGATGTACAAACTATTACAGATGTTAAATCAAACATAATTTGATGAAAATTTGAGGTTTAATAAAAACTAGCCAGTCGCTTGACTAACCATCGTTGTGCAGAAGACTTATGCGGTGTCCACGTTATAATGTCCCCGCTGCTATGAATTATTTGCAGAGGGTGTACGACAAATCCGTAGCTACTACATTTTTTACGGTGTCGTGCATACCCTTAACTACCAAGGTCTTGTGAATCAACAGTAAAGGACACCTTCCGTAACTAATGTGGTGTGTTAGGCAGTTGTGCCGTGTAGTTTTTTAAAATGCCGATATATGTATCTAGACCATATGCATGTTGAAGCGACTATGGAATTTATGTAATAAAATGTAAATTTCTAGCTTGTGTATAATAATTTGTGGTATTAAGCATATGAATCTCATGAAATGCATTTCCATTTGCCACGCCAGAAATGCAACCTATTCAATTGTAAATATGAACATAAGTTCCAGTTAAATCATCATGAGAGTCGCGAACGTGTTTTCTGCATCAGGAATTTTACGCAATGCATATCGCAGCTATCAAAGATTTATATTATATATGAAAGGGTTACGAAAGCAAATAAAATAAATTGCTGGGCCCACATATCACCCAGTGCGGCGACATAGCTGCATAATTGTTTTAAATAAACAATAGCTAAAAGGTTAATCTCAAACGTCAGATAGCTTAGCGGTAAGTACGCTTACGCGTCACGAGTGCAAAGAAGGTTCGAGACCCATGATGAGCATTTCATTCCGCATTGGGTCACTGCGTGGCCTTGGGCGCCTCCTATGGTTTCCGCGCATACGGCAACAAAATTGGAAATGGTGGGGCTCGCATTTAGGCGAGGGAGTATGACGCATCTGAGGATAATCTCTTTAGAGCAATGTGTTGTTTTATTCAATCTTCATGGTCGCCTTATATTTACACACTGTGAGTAGCATACGCATTTTCAGATATATCTATAATTTATTTGCTGTCTTTAGATTGTTCGTATCCCTTAAATCCAATTCACTGGAACTTAATACCCATAAATTACTATATTTGATATTTTTGTTAAAAATATATATATTAACTACTACACAGTCGTTGAAATCGAGACTTTGCATTCGGCAAACGTTTTAGAAAACTGTTCAGTGAGTCAAACTAACGAATATGAATGCCAGCTGATCAAAGTTGCACTTCGTTAAAAGTGACACTTTGACTTTCGAAAATGTACATAATTGATACTAGTCATGTACAACATAGAAGGCTATACTTACAGAAATTTGATATCGTTTTTAAGTCAAAATATATATAGAATTGGATGACAAATCATATGCTGTTGTGAAAAATTATCTACCTTGCCACTGTAATGGGAGGACATATAACATTTTCATCTGTCTCTTAAATGTCACCGTCCTTTAATACCCGCGCTTAGTATACTCGGCTGCAGGATGTTATTTGCAACAATTATTAAGCTATTATATTATAATATGAATATAGTCCATAGGTGTCTATATGTGGATGTAGCAGGTTACCCGCTAAGCGCCTGCGCCACAATCCTCCCGAGACCGTCTTCACCTAAGCCGACAAAAGTACATTAGATGTTAGGGGGCTAGCGGTGGTGTCCCCCTTCTGGTGGTTGGATCCCTCAAGACTTATTTAACCCCGTGAAGGTTTGAAAACTTTTTAGACAATTGAAGAAAATTATAGAGAATGGGCAAAAACTTGGGAGTGGGAAAATTATGAGTTCCTGAAAATATCGAAAATTGACCCTTCCATATGTATTCCTCCTAAATTTGAAGGACCTTAGACACCTATATTAATGCCAATATTGTATTATTCGAGCGTGGCCCAATGTTTAGTGTCGGCGTTATCGTCCAATCGCCCGTCAAAATTAGTATATATATTTGTGTTATGAAGGTTACGGCAAGCACGTGCAACATTTTAATTCCACCGATGGTTTCGCCACATGAATTGATAGAATCTGAGAAACGTGATTATTGTGGGCTAAACCGCAGTTGATGCATGATTCGTGCCGTGAAAAAATGATTTGGTGTTTTTAATCCAGCCCGTACTACAATGCATCGTCAATGGTCGAAGCATTGAGGAGTACAAAACACTAGTGATCAGCGTTATCGCTGGAAGGTATTTTTGCAAATTAAAACTATGGTTTTCGAAATTACAATACGTAATGTACGGCGATTTCGCAACGATTTTCAGCTGCCAGAAGACTAACAATTAATACTAGAAAACAGTTTTTCACTTTATTCAACACATTGAGCTTTCGACCATAATTCATATCAATAAACTGTCAAAAACCTTATAGGTATAGCCAGGTGTTATCGTTTATATACCTTTCAAGCTTTGCATTTTGAATATTGAATTATATTTCAATCAATATACACGCATACTGGTGAAAATGTTCGGAGATAAAATACAGTCGAAGCAGTATTTGAATTCGGAGATGGAGAAGCGCTAGCTTCGGAATCGAAGAATTCTCACTAGACCGCACTATGGTGAGAAAGATAGCGTCCGTTTATTTTTATCTGTAAACAGGACCGTTATCTCAACTTAAACCGATATGGACGTATGAGGGCTCATATAAAAGCTACAATACTCTAGATGTGCCTTGGGAGGCTTTATTCCGATTTGGCACGTCCAGGTCCCACCACAGGGGTTCAAAGGGGGGTACCCAGGGGTATATAGCAAAAGGGAACCATTTTTTGCACATTTTCGCTCATAACTCGGCAACCCTTGAGCCGATTTGAACCAGATTTGAAACAGCTGTATTGATGCGTATATAAATTATGTTGGTCGGGTCCCTATGGAGCTTATGGGACTTTAGCAAATGGCCAAATTTCCAAAATTTTGGTTAAATTTTATCGAGGTGTAGCTATATAACCACTTAAGCGATTCGAAGGAAATTTGGTGTGTGGGGGGCTACCTCATTCTGTCAACAGATGTCATGTGGGGCCCCTTGGTGAATTGGTATTTCAGGTTAAATTTGGACCCGACGCCATATATAGTCATCTGTGACATTACCACTTCTAACGGTATATTAATTAGATTTGTGGCTCAAAAAAGTTCATATGGGTTTTCGTAAATACTGATTTCAAATCTTCACTGTATTTAAACGCATCTCTTCTAGTAGACGTAGTTATATCAATGGGTGAGACAAGGCAAGTGATGCGAAAGGGACGAGTATCATGCGGTCTGTAGCAAATTATGTTTATGTTTTCTGTGCTACTGTGTTTTTGTTAAGGTTCTTATATATACATACATTACATACATATGTTGTTCACGATTCGTAAGCAGTTCTGAGGTAGAGTTAACCCTCGTAGGGTGCCTATTAGATATCTGACTATTAGTTGTGCTGCATCTTTGCCTTATTGCATGGACCGAGGGTATACATTCAAAGGTAATTAATAATCTGGCTACTTCTCCCATTTCCACCCAAATATTGGATGTAATTCATCGTCGATGTAGCCTTCCCACTATCATGTATAAGGTCATGGAACTAACTAGCCATGACCACCTGAGAACTAGACATTGTTTACGATATTATGCATATAATTTGTAGCCTTGGAATTTACTATGAGGGCTGCATCGCTTCAAATAAGTTGGCGTTCACGCTAAACTGGTATTGTGGTGCTGAAACCTCTGTTTTAGCTCAACTGTTAACGAAAACTTTATGTGATAACACTGTTTCTTTGATGCAGAAACAAATTTTTTATTGCCAGAAATATTGTCTCAGGAGGAATGGAGTTGTATATATATTATTAAATATTTTACTTCTGAAAATATAGCATAGCAGCATTTAAATAGCAATGCCATTTGTAACCTTAAACAGCACTGAATAATTTATGGCAATACAGCAGTATCAAGGAAATGCAGCATTAGTTTAAAAATTTTACGCAAAATTTAATTGGGAACCATGGCAAGATGTCCCCGACTAAGATGGTTAAAATTAAAATTCGCTTCAAACGTACATGCCAGAAACCGATAGATTTATTTAAATATCTCGTTTTAAAAATGTCGACTGATATTGGCTTTCTTATGGAAAGGTAGATTTAACTCGGCCATTCTCGTATGAGTTTGGCCGGGCTCCCAATATGTTGTTGCAAAACAGCCTAGAATAAGGTTACTATGTGCTCCAAAGTGAGCCCCACCCATAAACCGCGACAGTATAGTTACACGAATCGTTACGTATCGAATGTAAGTAATATTGTTATTTCTCACTAGGCATTAATGTTGGGTATTACCACTCAAAATCCAAAAAGAATAATTTGGTTTATTCAAAACTCACTAAGCAAAAGTGGAGCAATGAGTAGTCACTAAGCTTGGCACATATAATCATTTATACCTTTCATTTATCAGTTACAAATCATTTTTCTTAAATTCATCAGTACCGCAAACCGTTAGCGCTAAGGGTAACACAACGACGCTGATAAGTATTATGTAGTAAGCAAGTAACAGAAAGTATATAAAAGAACAATTTCTGGCATTCATGACAACATAAATAGGCACCACAACCGCATGCTACACATAATTTTCAATTTCAGCAGACAAAAGTATAGGCTTAAAATATATGTCTGAATGTAACCCGAAATGATAAAGTTTTGTCTTCGTTCTCGACAGAAACAGCTGACGCTATGAAATTTTGGTATGGACTTCAATTAGCTTAGCCATAGCTCGTATCATTTTCATGTTATGCCCATTTAAAAGTTCGTTTTCACAGCACTTGTGTCCCAAAAACATAAACGTGATAAATTTGATGTTATCACGTTTATGTTTTTAAGAAAGGGAGAAAATGCTTTATTTATTGAAAATTATGAGTGGATATAACATAAATCCGGCCAGAGCTGACACAACTAATTGAGCTTTTGTGTCAAAACTTACATTAAGTCGGGGACAAAAATTAATTTTTGTATCGTTTTGAGTCAAGAATATTTATTTTAAGCACACAATGTCAGTTAAATCCCAAATTTTAGGAGTAAGTTGAAATTGAGCATATAAATTTTAGAAAAAAAATTAATCCAACATATTCAGTATTGAACCGAGTAGTAGAGATGACGAATAATGGACATTTTGTTTCGCGCCTTTTTAACCATTCATATTACTGTTTGAAAGGAAATTGTAACAATTCTTCAACTGTCTAGTTAACAAGAAATGGAACAAAACAAATAATATAGTTTGTGTGTGTCTCTATGTGTGTGGTGATAAAGATGTCTAAATTTTTAAAACGTGATAAACGATATGGATAATAGAAGTATACGTAATATTTTTAATAATAATAAAATAACAACTAAAACGAAGTTCGTTATAATACGTCAAACAACTACAGTTTGTCGCTGGCCGATCATGTATAATAATTATAATGTAGGTCAATAATATTCGGATTCAATTCGAATACCTACCTACGTAACAAAAACACAAGAAACTAAATTATACGGAAAGATAAACAGAAAATATTTGTATAAGAACTAATAAAAACACCGCTAATGCGGTGTCACGTTGCAAACTTAAACGTGAAAAAAATACAGTCTGAGCACATAATTCGCATGCGTTTTAGTATATAATGTTACATAATATACACAACGATATGAACATTTTATGTACGCAAATATATATATATATACAGTAAACTGATTTAGTTTTAGTACGCAATTTTTTGCAAAGTATTAGCAGTTATTGTTACAATTCTACACGTTAAAAGCTTAAAGACACTCCCTATTGAATAAAATTTTTACTGAACAGGTTGAGATGAACTGTGCATTTACAACTGTCGAATCTTTTGAATTGAACACGTACATATGTATAGCAACTGATTTAGCTTTAGTACACAATTTTTCGTAAAGTCTTTATTAGTTATTGCTACGTTTGGGTTCATTAATCTTAATCTTCATGCCGCCTTTGGTCCAACTGGACCTAACGCACATTACTAGTCGTTTTGTTTACTGATTTTGTCGTATGTGGTACGTTTACACGTGCGTTGTTTGTTAGTCGTTCACTTTGTGAGGTTCCTTAAGGAACCGAGCAACAGCTCTCGTATAGCTCAGTGGTTTGCGTACACAAGTTTCACCCGGACGTTCCTGGTTCAATCCCTGTTTCAAAAATTCGTCGAATTTGAACATCAAGTTCATTACAACGAATTATGGAGTTCGCGAATAAATTTAATGTAACAGTGACATCACAATCAATTTGTATATTTATGCTCCTGGTGTAGACGAACACTGAATAGCAATGTGCAAAAGTTTGATAGGCTGAAGGGAACATAATTTCCGCGAAGTTAACTTCGTTAAAATTCTGTTCGAGCAAAAAGTAATATATGTTGCTGGATTTGATCTTGCCGATATTAGGTTAGCGAAGAACCTATCGAAATTCAGTTTTTTTCAGTCATATTGAATTACGAAGATAGGATTGTTGGTAGCGTCTCCTTAGTTTTACTCACGCATAATAAGAATAAAACAGATTTGGTTTTAGTGCGAAATTGTTTACATATGTAATAACGGTACCTAGCACCGTGGTGCAACTTCCTAAAACCATGCCCATACGACCCTACCCTGGCTATCAGAACCACAAGGGCGGGTCAAACATTTTGCAAGTTTGGCAATTTAATAACGGTCAGACCCAAACAGCTGTGGAGATTAGAAGTCACAGGCGCACTTCACGAGGTGTGGTTAATTAGTTGAATGATTACTTAGAAAGAAAGCAGTTACTTTAATAAACGATCCTGAAAAAGTACACACCACTACGGACGTACGAGGTCGGTTTATACGCCACTGCTGTAAGGGCAACACCCGAGCAAACGACATATGACACAGCTAACCGTTCCAGAAACAACACAACTAAGGGCACAACAATAAAAAGAAGCACGGATTTTAGGACACAAATACATAATCGCAATCCATTAGTTATATGTACAGGTGTTGCGATAAGATAAGTTGCGAGCGGTTTACAGAAAAATTAAATCAAACCTGAGTGCAATTTATATGTAAACGCCTTACATTTATTCAGTGAGCGACGATCACCAGATAGATCGCCGAGACGATACTCACGGCATAAACTCCAACGATGTAATAACAAAAGGCGGCATCATGGCGCAACTTTCTAACACCATGCCCATATATACGATCCTAGCTATCATAACCTCAAATGCGGACCCAAAATTTTGCAAATTTTAATAACTTTCTCGGTCAGATCCAAGAAGCTATCCAACTAGCAAGTCGCATGCTCGCTTCACGAGATGTGTTAGGACTTCATCTGATTGGTTGCATACGAGTCTAGTAATTGGTATCATGACTGAGGTCCCCTAGGGAGGTTTATGCTGACCCCTACTCACAGGCCATAATGTCCAACTGATGTTCCCTATCGAGATCTTACTCGGAAATTGTTTGATCCAGCATGGTTGAAGACTAAAATTATGCCTATGTTTCTTACCCGTTAACAGTAGCCTTAATGTATCAGTAACTATTATGTAAAATTTAGTTATGTCCCAATCGGCTATGATTAAATTGCTATTAATTGAATGTAGCCATTGTGGCCCCTACAGGGTTCCGACAGACCATGATTGTTTAACAGCGGATTATTCGATTAATAGTTCATTCGCTATGTTTAGGAACTTATAGGCAATATATTTTTGCACGGTAAATTTTAACCTACGTTTGTGTCCCATGACTTTACGAGTAAATTCTTTTATTGAGTAAGTTATTGCTGTTGCGGTATTAAGTTGTTTCCTTTTTGAGCGGGAAATTTACACACGATAGTGCAACTGTAAGCAACATTAAAACTGTACACACAAGTGCTATTTGATATAAATAAAAATTGTGGGTTCAGGGTGAGATTCTTTTTTATTCATTTTTACATGGGATCTAACATTGAGAAAACATACCGTCAATGCGCGAAAACCAAGTCAGGATGGATGGTCATCAAGAGTGCGGAGTCTACCTGCAAAACATATCATTGTACTAAACTCTCCATATTGAAATCACGAGACTATTCAGAATTGAGTTTCTTATCCCCATCTTTTTCATTGTCCCATGGAGCACATATGCATTATATACAGCCGACTCGAAGGCGATTAACACCCGAGTTGAATAGTAGACAAGCGTGAAGTAGAGACACATGCTTATACGCACGATAGAAGAACAATGAGTTTGAGTTGTTAGGTTCGAGTGAGTGGTCTCCACGAGCAGAATTTGTATTTACCTTAAGATAAGTGAAACTGGGGCCTAATTCTGTCACAAAGCCAGTTCCGGCTCGTGACAAAAAGGCATAGCCACATCCGGCCCTTCATAAATAAAACAAATAACTAAGCTATGCTAGTATCTTTGTTCTAGCTGGGAGTGGCTATGTCTCAGGGTTTGATATCCGGTACAGATTGCTGAAAACATATCTATTACGTTCTGTTTACAAGATCGTGTTACATGGAAAATATTTAGCTCTAGGCCCAAAAAAGGCAGAATAGTAGTAATTAAAGTAAGAAGCATACATGCAGGTAAAATAAATACGTAAATATCGCAATTTTTAAAATTTTTGTTTAAGTGCCTTTTAGAAGCCATCCTAGTAGCTATGTAAAATAACCTCTTTCAAACATGAAAATTATGCTGTTATAACTGGAAGGATATTTGTCTAATATTTGGCCATATATATCACAAATTTCCATTTTTCGCGATTTTACATTGTCGTCATATATTTCCGATTCCAGCCCTTGTGACAAATTATCAGCCTTGCTTTACCATCAGTTAATATATTTATAGGGTCTCGTTAGCCCAAAGAAATGTCGCACTGGTTAATCGCAGCTAGGTAAGCACGGCTTTAGAGCCGCGGCAAACTGTGACAAAATCCGACCCTGTCGCACACATCTTAAGGTAAATGACACATTAGAGCAGCCTGCCACCCTACTCCACTTGCTGTTCCCAAACGTCAACTGCCAACTAAACGGGCAATGGAGTCCTATCTCAAACGTCGGCCTAACCCGCTGCCAACTAAACGGGCAATTGAGTCCTATCTCAAACATCGGCCTAACCCGCTGATGAGCAATATGGCTATCCATCACCCAATGGTTTGTTTGGAGGCGTCCCAATCAGTATGTTTAGAAGCGCGAAAGGCAGTAATCACCACGGCCCAACAGGTATCAATTAACTATTTAGTTGATAGTCAGGGGTGCAATAATTAGTTTGAACCTTTTTACCTATCTGTTCTTATATTCTATTTATAAGACAGAATATATTATTTTTAATTATCATCAACGCCTAGAACACTTTGCAGTCGGATTTGGTTCAATATACTATTTTTTAAACATAGGTCATACGCGTCTCACAACATACTATTAAAAAGCCTACAGAATATAAGTCATGGTCCCAGCTTATAGCCTCATCAATATAGGCGCGCGTCATCTTACTCAGACCCGTCATATGTTTGGCGATTTTGGAGAACTGTTTTACATTACGGCCTTTACATACTATACCGGCTTGATTCCACTTGAATCCTAAATTCCAGCTTCATGCGTCAATGTCAAACCTCTTCGAAAACTTTACGGGCTTATCCTTTTAAATCAGCAATAATTATAATTGTAACATTTATAACCACAACTTCTGTGTCACTTTCAATAAATTTGAACACAACGCGTTAACTTACGAATAATTGGCTGATTAACAACAAGGCAGTCCTACTTAAAACGAACCGTGGACTCCTGAAAAATATAAACTGTCGACATATAAAGTTCGATTTAGGTTATATCGTCTAAAGTTAAAAATAACATTTTAAATACTTCATACATGGTACGACAGATACGTGCATTACCGTTATAGAACAAACTACACCCTAACTATTTACGTGTTTACATTAAGATAAATCATAAACTATTTTTTCAATTCTGCTATACTGTAACTAACAAATATTCTGAAAAGGTTCCGACTGCAATAAAACTGCACTATTCACATCGTGAATACGATATATGTAGATGGTATATCCAGAGTATTTGATATTACGAACCTTTAAAATTTGTTCTAACCCAATTACCCTATAAAAGTATAAAGTTATATTACCATATACCATTACACAAACGGAGTGAGAGAGATCTGCGCACATACAAACTACCTACATGTCACACTTTCATTGTGTTTTGATTCCTTAAGCTTTTCAATGCCTCGAAATGATTCCTTACTTCCTTAAACTAATCTAAAAGATACCGCCACTAAAATTTGTCATTTCAAGGCAAGGATCACCGACTGTTTTTCTTGGCCCAGAAACTTAGCCAAATTTGACTTTATGACGCTAGGTTCTCTTTAAGGTTTATCTGAGTGATCCATTACTATCGCAGGTCCAGAAGAAGTTAACCTGTAATACTGTAAGAATAGCAGGCAAATGTGTATTATTTCACCAATAGCTAAAACGATTACGTAAATATAACTAATTGATTTTTGATTTTGAATTAGATAAATTTTTCGATCCATATAAGTTTTTGTAAAGCGATATCTTCGGACACGAAAGTTCGATTCCCTTAATAACTATAATTTTACGAAATTTAGTCAGATTAACAACGCTTTCTGTATCGGTGCTTAAACTATCCTCTAAGTAATTTCTGACGTTTAGAAGTGAGACATGATCAGGTTAAACCCTGGCCAAGATTGATTCGCAGAGGATACAGTTAGTGAGATGTTCTCTCTTCATCAGTATAAATTGAGAGCCAACATTTTTTACACCCAGCAGGTCATATTTGGGATTACCTTAGGTAAGTACTTTTCCCATCTCAATTCGACAATAATTAATTCCCCATAAAGTAAGTTCCATTTTTTAACGGGCAGTTGTTATACTTAAAGCCACAATCAACCTTTCAGTCCCAGAATATGCTGCCTTCGCGAGTGGTATGGTGTAATACCTGTATATTTCAATAGGGTCATACATTAAGATTATACCACTTTTCGATATGTTATTATTAAGCGGTATAAGAGTCTCCTTAAGGCTTAAGGGTAGTATAACACTAGTCGAAATAGTGGAACCAAGGGTGTTTACCAGGCCATAGATGCCCTCAAATTAATTCAATCCACAAGAAGAAACTACATAGCCACAGTATCAGGTCCGCGTTGAAATTCAATTCCACATAACTTAATTGAACAGATTGGTTTAGAGCGAATCCTAAACACTTAATCTAATTTATAAAGCCTTCTTGCACTTCACCTTACTTAACTTTTAAAATTTAAACCATATTAATTCGTTTATCCTCGGTTTCAAATGCGTTAGTCACTAATTTTGATAAAGAGATTAACAGATCATTTACCCTAACAGCGTCAGATTATACTCCGGGTTATTCTAGTATTTAATGAATGAAGAGCTCTACTAACTTTGGAAGCATCAGCACCTACTCCAAGATTACAGTCTCCAAAAACAGGCTCTATAAGGCATGCCAATACACTTAAAATTACCCCTTTATTTCGATGTCGGTTTTTATGTGATTTTGTTAAAAATTTCAAGTTTTTACTAAAAATTTCCAATTTATTTTTCCCTGCTATAAGTTGAAATGAAGGCCTTATTGATGGCTACTGACATGTCACATAATTGTCTTGAGAATTTCCTCGTCCAAGGTTAACTTATTTTGATCCGTTGAGGGTCCCTAACTTTATTCTGAGTGCCGGTCTGAAGCATTATGTTCACTATTCACCAAGCCTGGTATGTCTTCATCCTCATATTTTTCAATGACATTTTTCTGTCGCACTGAATTGTTAAAATTTAAATCACACTCATTCAAATCTGTGGTATTTCCATCCCATAGGTACGGGTAAGTGTTTATTTCCAGAAGCAAAGTTTACAAAAAATATATCCTGTTTAGTTCACTTCCATGGCCTTATGCAAACATTTACATCGCTGGTAAATTCATTTATACGATAATGACCGGTCCATAGATGACATATCTTAGGCGTTAATCTTTTATTAACAGCGGGACAATAGTACCATACTCGTTGACCCACTTGAAGCTTATGATCGAAAGTAGTTTTATTATAGTATTCCCGCTGCTTAAAATGGACATTTTCGATATTATCAGCAGCTAATTTTTCAGCATTCAAAATCATTTGCGAGAGTTTCGCGATAACGATTCAATTTTCAGCTAATTATAGGACCCTAATCGTATCTCAATACCAAAGCGGCGGTCTTTCCCATTACAGTAAAAATAACGGGGTCTGTTTTGTCAATTTATGCCCTGCTGTCTTGTACGCAAATAAGACAAAATTTAAATACTTGCCCCAATCAGTGTGTGCAATATTTATGTAACGAGAAAGCACGGTTACCAATGTTTTATTCAGCCGCTCATACTGACCATGAGCTGACGCTGTAGGGAAAAGTATTCAATTTTCTAGTGTCAGTAAAATGACACACGCATTTAATTAAATCACTTATAAAATTAGAACCGCGATCAAATAACAGATCAGAAGGGCTCCTTACCTATACATAATTTCTTCTGCGGATAAACCTAGCAATTGTTTCACTAGTTATGTCATGTACTGCAAATGCATCAGCCTATTTAGCTAGGTACTCATTAAGCACAACAATATGCTTATTCCTCCGTTCGGTTTGCTTTAAAGGACGCACACAATCCACTGCCAAAATGTCAAAAGGGTTTGAAGAAATGGGTATTCAGAGTAGTGGAACTTTAATTTCCTTTCACTGACCCTTTTTGATATCGCAAAATACACATGATTAGCACCAAATTTTAATATCATTTCACATAGAATGCTAGTAAACACTCTCGGATTTTTGCAAAAGTTCAATCTAACCCATGTGACAACCACCAACAATTAAATCGTCGTGAAAAGATTCCATAATTTCGATCCGAAGTACTAGTGGGGCCACCACTTGATAACAAGTCTTAGGTCTTGTGTTATGTCTCTTTTCGCTCCAAGATGGTGCAGCAGTTCGTTAATAATTATTAAATCCTCATGTCTACCATCGTTCTCTTCATTAACATCATCTTTCGTGTAATTCTGCAAATAATCACTAATCGTTTGTGATTCAGCATCACACTGTTATAAATTACTCATATTGTTCTCCATATCCCAGGAATCTTGATTACTGGTTAGGAGGATTTTCACACGCATCTGAAGTATTAAGTACGGTTACGCAACTTGTAGTTTCAACCAGGGAAACATGACCATCATCTTCCTGATTACTTTCAGAGCAGAGTAACATGGGCTCCGAGGCAGCGCATCACTGTTAGCATTGAATGTTCTGACTCGATGTTGCACTTCAAGATCAAATCCTCAGAAAAGCAATGACCATTTAAGAAGCATGCCGTTTCTTTTGGGAAAATTTATTAACCATTTTAAGGCTGAGTGACCGGTCACTAAATTTTCTACCAAGCAGGCAGTGTCGAAAATACTTAATATCCCAGACTACTCCATTGCCTTAGTTCTCCGTTACGGTGTTGTTTCTCTCCTCAGGGGCCAAAGTTCTGGAGCCACCATATGCTCTAAGCCATCATGGCCTTGCTACAATACAGCCCCAAGACTTTCGTTGCAAGCATTTATTATCAAAATATATTGTTTTTAAAAGCCGGACTATTAAAATCGGTTTCTTAATAAGCTCATTTGTTGAATCCTCAAAGGCGACACTCAGGGATCCAAGAGAATACAGTACTCTTTTTCAAAAGGTTATTTAGCGCAGACGCCCTGATATAAACTTTTGATAATACGGTGTGAAAACATCTTACTTGTTTCACAGTTTTTGTTGAATATTCTTTAATCGCCTTGATTTTGTCCGGGTCTGGCTCACTTCCATGTCCAGACACAATGTGCCCTAAAATTTTAGCTTAAGTCGACCAAAGCTACGCTTTTTCGGATTAAATTTCATGTTACCTTGTAATAAACTTTTCAAAGACATCAGATAGATCCTTAATATGCTGGTCAAAAGACGGGAAAATATTAAGATAAGAAATGTAGGATAACACCTTATCTTCTAACCTGTAGGAGAAATTTTATAACTCTCATAAATGAACAATTCGCACATCTTTGCCCAAAGCGTATTACGTTAAATTCGAAGATCCAGTGTTGTTTATAAAGGCTACCTTCTCTTTATGATTTTCCATGAGCTTCATTCGCCAATAACCACTGGTCAGGTCCAGGCTAGAAAGGTACTTCGCTCCGCCCAATCGGTGAAGGCAGTTTTCGATTCGAGGGAAAGGAAACACATCAGATTTGGTAACCACATTTTGTTTCCTGTAGTCCACGCATATTCTAATCGTTCCGCCCTTTTTATGAACTATAACAACAGCGGAAGCCATTGTAAACGCCTAAGGCCTAATTATATCATATTTTTACAGGTTCTTCGGTTGAAATTTTACGTCTTTCTTAGACGCATGTGGCATTCTATACGGTCTTTGATATATTGACGGGCTGTCTGCACAATTGATTGAATGTTTAACAAATCTTAGTCTACCCAAATCATAATCAAAAAAAGAGAATACGCCACTCCAGGATTTTAAAAATTGGGACATTTTCCCTTTTTGATGCCCCGTTATGACTCGTTCACAATATGTTGGGTGCAGCATGACTTAGTCTTGTCCGGGCCTCAAAGTAGACTCAATAGACATTTCTATAGCACAAGCTATCTATACGTTTTATCCTTGCAGCCGTATGTAGAAGATTCAAATTTTGGACAAGTACAATTCTTTATAGACGCCAATGTAAGAAATTCAAATTTTGGCGCGTGCTTTACCTATAGTCAGGGAAGACTCTATCGGACAAAATTTATAGTCAGCGCAGACTGTTCATGCAAAACCTCGCAGTCACGTCACACCCTTTTAGTTGTCCGGTGTGTAGCAAAGCTGCCTGCGGAAACCGTGTGCGCCTCATGAGACTGTTGGACAACCTAGAGTCATTTTGCAGCGCGGTAGATTCAAATTGTGGCAGCAGTCCAACGCGGTTAATTTTTATTTTAGTAGCTATCCAGCGCGTGAAATTTAAATCTTAGCAAAACACAAAATTTGGCGGCTGTCCAGTGGGGGAAATACAATTTTTGCCAGCTGTCCAATGAGGTAAAATCAAATTTCGGCTGCTGTCTAACGAGGACAATTCAAATGTTGGCAGACGTCCAACGCGGTAAATTTAAATTTTGGCGCAGTCCAACGTGGTTAATTTCTATTTTAGTAGCTATTCAGCGCGGGAAATTTAAATTTTAGCAGAACACAAAATTTGGCGGCTGTCCAGTGGGGGAAATTCAATTTTTGCCAGCTGTCCAATGAGGTAAAATCAAATTTCGGCTGCTGTCTAACGAGGACAATTCAAATTTTGGCAGACGCCAACGCGGTAAGTTTAAATTTTGGCACAGGCCAACGTGGTTAATTTCTATTTTAGTAGCTATTCAGCGCGGGAAATTTAAATTTTAACAAAATACAAAATTTGGCGGCTATCCAGTCGGGAAAATTCAATTTTTGGCAGCTGTCCAACGAGGTAAATTAAAATTTCACAGCTGTTTAGCGCGGACAATTCAAATTTTGGCAGACGTCCAACGAGTAAATTCAAATTTTGGCAGTTGTCCAGCGCAGGAATTTAAATTTTGGCATCCGTCCAACGCGATAAATTTAAATTTTGGAGTCTGTCCAGCGGGGAAATTCAAATTTTGGTAGCTGTCCAACGCGGTAAATTAAAATTTTGGCAGTTCTCCGGCGCGGTAAATTCAAATTTTAGCAGCAGTTCAACGCGGTTAATTTATATTTCGGGAGCTATCCAGCGCGAGAAATTCAACTTCTAGCAAAACACAAAATATATGGCAGCTGTCCAGCCTGCAAATTCAAAATTTGGCAGAAGCCCAAGCTTAACATTATACCTAAAGCAGTGTTACATCATATACAGTGAGCTGGGACTGTACAGGACAGATATCTGAGTCCGAACTCTCTCGTGTGCAAAACCTGACAGTGTCACTAAGCTGCTATATATGTCTTCATAGTTGGATTTCACTGCTGTAGGACAATGTGACAGTGGCGACTAACTATTGGACAAAGCTAATGCGGCGTTCACGTTATATTGTCGCCGCTGTTTGGAACTTTTGACCCCCTGTAGTCGCGACCCTACCGTATAGACAGTCAGTGTGACACCCATACTGTAAACCAATTGCTGAGGGGTGCGACACATCCCTAGCTACTACATTTTCTTCTTGACAGTGTCGTACACACGCTTAGCTACCATTTGGCGCTAATTAACTATAACGGACACCATCTGTAGCTAATGCGGTTTATTAGTCAACTGTCATCTGTAGTTTTTTCTAAATTCTCGATATTTGTATCTAGCCCATATGAACATTGCTCAAATAATTCCGAACACTGTCAACAAAACTGCCAGGAGACGCAGTGTGCCTGACAATATCGATAAATGATAATACGCGTAACTAGCTACCTTTGAAAAAATTTATTAAAAACATGGGGGTACCTGCGACACCCTTTTGTCAACTGTGTGCCTGACACTATGTGGTTTACATAGGTTCCACACGTTGGGGACATTATAGCGTGAATGCCGCATAAGACAGCCTGCACTCAATTTAATGTAAATGCCCCATTAATAGTTTGGTTGCCCAAAACACAGTCCCCATTAGAAACACCTAAAATACATTTGTATTAAATCAGAAAGTCAATCCCAAGAATTATATCATAAGGGATGTCCTTACTAAGAAATAGGGGTAGAACGTACGATTTAGATCCAATTTGTACTTGTACATCCAAAGTGCAGAGAAGCTCTAAGCCTTGGCCACCTGATTACCAATACATGTAGACTACAAATATTCTAAACGTTACGCGGTCTGAAATTTCAACTAACTTATGCTGCATCCAGTATCACAAAGTACTTCCACGGGATTTTGCCGAAATGTTTTCCCAAAATAGTAGAGATTCGATTTAGATTTGTATCTTTGAAGACTCGTTCTGTATAAACACAGAAATTACCTGACCCAGAACCATCTTGTGGCAAGATGAGAGTTTAGGATTATTGAATCCTGAAGTGCTCAGTTTGATCGTATGATAATGGAGATTTATTCCTTACCGATGTTTGCCAGTGTGCTTTTTAACATTCCAAATGTCGTTGGTAGTACCAGGCAACCCACACGGTGAGCATACCATGTCACGGTGGGCGTCAGCTAAATATTTGTGACCCGTATCTACTACAAATTTTCACAATATAACCTAGCTTCGAAATTTTATCATATTGGCATGAAACATTGTTTTAAAAGCTATACCCGAATTTATCCACGCCTCCCTCTTTTCACAAACAAATGCGGAAAGTTTTACGATTGCCTTTTGTTTTTGGGATCCAATTCAGAGCATATAATTACGGAGGTCTTAAAATTTTCAGCAAAACAGCACTGACAACACCACTAATACTGTACAATTAAAGAATTTACCATCAATTTCCAATTTTGCTAAGAAGTGATTTGACAACTCGCTACGACCACCGAAGAACGCTAACCCGCCACCTGATTTTCTGAAAATTGGATTTTTGAGGGTCTACTCGAAAAGCTTAATGACAGTTTCGATATAAATATATTAGATATATTCTAACACACATAATTCACACATGTCTCTTTCAGTGTATGGTCAGGACCCACATCACTACAGTAAGGTGACCGAAATCTGATTCTTACCTTCGTCAGGGATTCTGGTTGCGTCTTGTCCATTCCCTTAACTTGAGCACGCGTCGGCTTTCGTAAATCTTCCTCTTTGGACCAACTCCGACAATTGTACAAGGTTCTTGCAGTTTGCATATTGTGCCACTGGCCAATGTAACCTTTAGGGGATTGCTCGATATACTAAGCCTAAGCCTCAGTCTTATCTTAATCTAAGGTCTCTATATGAGCTATGTACTAAACCTGAGCCTAAGTCGGGGCTTGCCGCGCCCCGAACACCCCGTTCTAAGCTGTTCTTTTTCTAACGTTATAACGTCCGGCCCCTAAAGGTGATATGGGTTGTGCCACTGATACCCACACTCAAAAACAAAACCCCGCTTGAGGAATTCCAATTGATTCATCAAGCAAAGCATCGACCAATACCAAAACGCCAGGTGAGTAGCACGATAAGCAGTGGTAGTTGGCTGTCTCTGGCAATACTGATGAAGCACCTCGACATCATCTCCAAATATCATATCGAACAGTTTTACGCGACGTGATAATGCCTTACCCACATGATCAACCTGTACTAGTCCAATGGCAACCAGGATTTCACTTACGTTGTGTCGCAGTTCTAAATTCATATCGATAGTATATTAATGTCCAACACGTAGTCTACAAAATGAAGCAGTACTTCCTGATTATGCATCCTTTACCTTAAGATATGTGCAGCAGGGCCGCATTTTGTCACAGTCTGCCGTGGCTCTAAAGCCACGCTTGGCTAGCTGCGGCAGTTAGCGTGACATTTTTTGATCCGAGCCAGACCCTACAAATATATTTAGCTAATAGTAAAATGAGGCTGATAAATTGTCACAAGGGGGGAATCGGCTCTAAAAGCCAGAAATATACGACCACAATGGAAAATCGCTAAAAAATAAAAATTGATGATAGTTATGGTCATATATTCGCGAAACATACTTACAGATACAATAGCATAATTTTCATGCATAAAAAGCATGTTTTACATAGCTATTAGGTTGGAATTGGAAAAATTTTGAAAATACGATATTTACTTATTTATCTTGCCTGGATTTATGCGCTTTGCTTTTAATCACTACTAATCTTGCTTTTTTTGGGGCTAGAGCTAAATATTTTCGATATAACACAATCGGCTAAACTGAATGTAATAAATATTTTTTCCGTAGCCCGTCCCGGCTATCAAACCCTGACACATAGCCACTCGCAGTACGTACAAACATACTAGCATAGCTTAGCTATTCATTTTATTTATGAAGGACCGGATGTGACTGTGCATTTTTGTCACTAACCGAAATTGGTTCTGTGACAGAATCCGGCCCTAGGCCCACACATCTTAAGGTAAATGATGCATTAACTACCATTGTAGAATCTGACCGTGTGTCCCAAATGTCATGAGTCCATGAGGGAGCATTAGACTGTGCATTTTTGTCACTAACCGAAATTGGCTCTGTGACAGAATCCGGCCCTGGGTCCACACATCTTAAGGTAAATGATGCATTAACTAACATTGTAGAATCTGACCGTGTGTGTCCCAAATGTCATGAGTCCATGAAGGAGCATTAGGTTGTTGAGTTCAACGGCGAAACTTTGTGGTGGCGTATTTACCAAAACTGGACGCCGGGGCATCGTCAGCCCCCCTTGTATTTCAACTGCGTCGTCGAGTCATGGATCAAAATCATGCTGCTTCGGTATTAAAAGTCCAAGGTAGGCAACATTTTTTAAAAGTAATTCGATTGCATTCAAATACTGATTGACATACATCCGTGGTAAACCGAAATTGGCTCTGTGACAGAATCCGGCCCTAGGTCCACACATTTTAAGGTAAATGATACATTAACTACCATTGTAGAATCTGACCGTGTGTGTCCCAAATGTCATGAGTCCATGAGGGAGCATTAGGTTGTTGACTTCAACGGCGAACTTTGTGATGGCGTATTTACCAAAACTGGACGCCGGGGCATCTCAAATAACTCATCCAAGTCACAAAAATTGCCTCGGCTCACGTCGACCAACCACACATTGTATTGATGTCGTCCAAGTATTGCCACCACCTCACCCCTATGACACTGCCTGGCAATGACCACAACAAGCCGTTTACTGACCAGGCTTCATTTGCATGCAAGATAAGTAGATCACCTACTAGAGGCATGCTATTATATCCATATAGCATTTTTCTCGGACCAGTGAGACCCAAGCACGCTTTGGGTTTTCTGCTGCCTTAATAGTGGCTCGATGCTTCCTGCCAGGACCAATAGAACTGTGGTCCGAGTACGCCCGATGAGTGGCCAGGACGGTCCGGGTGGTACTCTTTGCCCTGTATGGTTACCGTCAGGGTCATTTATGATAAAATAGCAAAAGTGTTTCTCTCGTCCACATCTCTGTAACAAAAGTATAATCCTAGGAGTGAAACAAATTCTAAGATCATACAATTCTTTTATAAACAAACTAGGAAGTCTATAGTCTGTCGGTTGACTATCGTTGATTGCTTAAAATTTCTCTGAAGTTACTCTTAAAGATTTCATATAAATTACAATATAATGGGACGTTTAAGTTAAGTTGTGTGCAAAATGGCTCTAAGTTGCCTAACAACCCCATGAGGCATATTCCACACAACTAGTAACGGCGCCATACTATATATCACCATCCGCCTCACTCTATCACAACCACACTGATACTCCTAATAATAATGACAACCATAACACCAATAATCACGTGATAATAAGAAAGTCCCTTCCTCGAACTTTCTATATATAAATTTATTTATTAAAGTATAATAATACTAGTCGGTAGTGGAACAACATTTGTGAGCGGAGCTTGAGCTGTGGCATTACGAATGTACTCAATTTTATGTTCTTCAAATAACTGCATTGCATAGGGCTTTATCATTGGTAAAAATATTATATTTGAATTCTTCGACCCAAAAACCTATAATGGTTTGATCGAAACGATTCTATTTCAATAAATAACACAAATATCGCAAAATTCTCTATTTTAGCTGCATAAGCTTAACTAATTAGCTAATCACTAATTAACCACTCAAAAATTTTTAATCCCAAATATCAGGTGCAAACTCTGACATGATAGGCTTTCAAACAAAGAAAAGTTTTTTAAATCGGTTCAGTGGTTCTTGAGATCCGTCGAACCGAACGAACGAACGGACGGACATCGACTTTTTACTCCCAGACAGAAAATAAAAACGCTTCGCTCGGCTTCGCCAAGCTCCGCTCAATTAATAATATTAGTAAGTTTAAAAATAGTTTTTGAAATTGGAGGGGTGGTAGTATGGGGGATGTAGGGGAATTAAAGGGTAAAATTCTAATATGTTAAAGGGGTGGGATAGGGGTATCTGTATTGGTAATTTGGTCAAGGTGGGTTAAGTTTAAGGGAATGGTAGATGTTTGAAAGATGTAAAATTAGGAGGAATAGTTGAAATTTTGGAAAATAGAAATTTAGAAGAAATAAAGAGGAGAAGAAAAGCATGGAGCAGATATAATGTGAATTGGGATAAGGAGTAAAGAATATTAAAATTTGGGATGGGTTGGTAAGGTTTTGGGGAAATAGGAGATATTTGAAAAATGGAAAAAGGGGGAAAAGTGAAGATTTAGAAAAATGAAGTTTTATAGAAAAATAGAAAAAAGGAACGGTGTGGGTTAAATATGGGGTTTGGTTAGTAGAGGGAAAAGGATACAAAAAGATGGTAGTTATTGGTGGGGTATTGGAGAAATTAGTGGTATTAGAAGAAATGAGGAAAATGGTAGTTATTGGTGGGGTATTGGGGAAATTAGGAGTACTAGAAGAAATGAGGAAAAAGGGGGAAAATGGTGATCTTGCGAAAGGAGAGATTTATGGGAAATTTTACATATATTAGTAGATGGGGTAAGGGTAAGAGGATATTGAATTTTGGAGGGTATTGGTTAAGTATTGGGAGAGAGAAGGTAGTTTGAATTTTAGTTGAAAAATGGGAAATTGGAGAAAAACGGATTTTGGGTACGATTTTGGTTTTGGATAAAAGAAAAAGGTGGACAAGGTATATATTTTAGGAAAAAAATGGAGAGGAGGAAAAAGTGTGTGTTGGGTGATTTCGGGATATTTAATTTAGGTTCGGGAAGAGTAGGGATATTTAAAGGAATTTTATAAATAAGTAATATAATTAATTATATTTAAGTTAGGAAAATACACAGCTTGTTTTATATTAATATATAATATATACACATATATTTATGTGATATTGCGCAATATATACCATGCCCGGGACGACAGGGAATACCAGGGTGACGTGGGGCGGCCTTTATTGAAAAGAAAAAGAAGAATGGTGGTGAAAAAGGCACCAGCCCCAACAAGCAGTGGTGTGCGCTAAGCCTGGTGGTGCTAAAGAATTGTGCCTTATCTATGTTTAACCATTTTAAATAATCATTTTTAGTTGCGGCTTTGGTGCTTAACTAGATGGGACCAGAGTGAGTAGAGCTGGTCCCTCCGCAGCGCTCACGAGAATAGCATCGCTTAGAAAGAAACAGGCACACACACAAGGAATACGGACCACTTCGTTCCCCACCGGCATTCTGCTGGCCACACCTCGAACGCCACAACTGGCGACAAATCCCTGTCCCATTTAATTACCGATAGCCATCATAAAAAATCCTGCAACCCTACCCCCATCATTCCATCCTAAAATAACATGCTGACCACGATGTCGTGTAAAAGTGGGGAACAGTAATAATGAAATAAAGGTGGTCAGATTTTCGAAAACCGAAATTCGACACCAAGCCCTAAATAAGGCAGAAGGCAAAATAGAAAGTATTTATATCGTAGTAGGAATTAATAGACCACACAATCGTGACGTCTCACTTAAGTCCTATTAAAATGCCACTTCAGAGAACACTGCCTAGCGCAAAACTCAGAAAGAATCGTCATCAAAGAACGTCGAAAATGCACAGGAAAGAACGACAAACCTGAGTACAACGGAAGAACTGGAATATACAATCCAAGAATTTGATTAAAGCGTAGCCGAACCTAAAAGAAAAGAGCAACAACAGCACCCGAGAACGAGTAATAAAGATGAACAATCGATCGGTGCAAAGCAAATTTGAACCGACGCACACCAAAACCAATTAGATGCAAACAAAAACCAAACCGGTGGAAATAATACTATCCGGTGTATACCAAACACGATTCGATACAAACTACAATCAAATCGGCGCCAATCAAACGGAGTTCGGGGGAGACACAAGCGAATTCGGTGCAAATCCAAACGAATACGGTGCAAAGCAAACCTAATTCGGTGCAAATCAAAACGAACCCGGTGCAAACCAAAAGCGATATAATACAAACCGAGGTCAATGTGGTGCAAGTTTGGACACAGTCGGTACATATAAAACGCGACGCATGTAAACCGAGAACAGTTTGATGCAAACGGCGATCATTACGGAGCAAAACAAACGCAAATCAATGCGAACCACACCCGATTCGATGCAAATCCAGATCAATTCGGTTCAAATAAAGAACTAATTGGCCCAAACCACACGCAGTTCAAAACAAAACAAATTCAATTTGGTGCAATTCGAACTCAAGTCGGTGCAAACCAAACCCGATCCAATAGGAATTACGATTCATTCGGTGCAAGTAAATAAAGAATGGATGTAAACCAAATGCGATTCAATGCAAACAATGATCAATTTGATGCAAATAACGAACAATTCGGTGCAAGCCAAATACAAATTGGTGCAAACCCAAAAGCAATTTGACGCAAACCGACACCAATACAATGCAAGTGACGATCAATTCGGTGCAAATTCAAACGAATTCGGAACAGACCAAACGTGATATAATGCAAACCGAGAACAATGCGATACAAACCATGATCGATTTGGTGCAAATAACGACCGATTCGGTACGAATCAATCGCAAATCAACGTAAACCGAGAGCAATACGATATAAACGACGACTTATGCGATACAAATGAAGACGTATTTGACTCAAACCCAACACGATTCAACTTAAATTGAGATCAATACGGTGCAAATCACGACCGATTCGGTGCAAGCCAAATGCAGCTCAATGTAAATTACGAACAATTCAGTGCAAATCACAGCCGAGTTGGTACAAGTCGAATGCGATTCAACACAATCCGTAATCAAATTGACGATCAACTCGGTGCAACCAAAGACCTATTCAGTGCGAGCCAAATGCGATTCAACTCAAAGCGAGATCAATCCGATACAAATTACAATCAATTCAGTGCAAGCCAGATACGATACAACGTGAGCCGAGATGAACTAAATGCAAATCAAACCCGATACGATGCAAGTCAAATCCCAATAGGCACAAATAAAATTCGATCCGGTGCAAACCAAGACCGATTAGGTGCAAACAACGATCAATTCGGTGTAATACAAATACAATTTAATTCAAATCGAGATTAAATGGACACGAATTACGAACGATTCGGCGCAAACTTGGTGAAATTCAAATGCAATTTAATACAAATCGAGATCAATCTCACGCAAATTATGAACAACCCGGTGCAAGCAAAGAACAAATCGGTGTAAACCAAACGCGATTCAATACAAATCATGACCGACTTAACACAAACTACGATGAACTCGGTGCAAAGCGAAATGAATTGGGTGGAAACCTCGGTCAATTAGGTTGAAGTCAAACGTAATTCAACGTGAACCAAGAATAATTTGATGCAAACTATGATCACGTCGGTGCAAGAAAAGAACGATTCGAATGCAAATCAAGTCAAATCGAAACCAATCCGATAAGAACCAAAATTAGTTCGGTACAAACAAAGAACCAATTGATACAAGCCGAACGCGATTCAATGCAAATTAAAATCGATTCGATGTAAGTTACGATCAAATCGGCGCAAACCAAACGCAATTCAATGCAAATTGGGAACAATTCTGTGCAAATCAAAATGGAACTAGTGCAAATCAAATGCGACTCAACACAAATCGAGACCAAATGGGTGCAAATTATGATCAACTCGCTGCAGAGCGAATTCGATGCAAGCCAAATACGATTCAACGTAAATAGTGATCAATTCATTGCAAACCAAACACGATTGGGTGCAAACCAAGTACAACCCGGTGCAAATAAAAGAATCGGGGCAAATCAAATACAGTACAGCTTAAACCGAAAACAAGCCGATACAAACCAAGCCCAATGCGGCACAGATCAAGGTCAATTCGGTGCAGTCCAAGTCCGATGCGGTGCAAATAAAGAACAAACCGGTGCAACAAACCAGTAAACACATGGAATCAAGCACAAGTTCCGAGCGTGACAACAAATTTTGGGCAACCCAAAACGTGAATGGATGCAATCACGCCAGGGCCCGTACGTAACAAAGAACTGCAGCGCGTTTTAAACAATGAGCACATGGAATTAAGCGCAAACCATAACAACCGGTGCAAGACAAAACGATGCGTACGGATACTACGGTGCAACACCAATCATTCAATGCAACCAAATTCCGCTCGCAGGAAGCACTTCGATCAGGAATGTCGGAGTACCGTTAGCAACAGCAACGTCGTACATGTGCCAACTGCACCAATTGCTACAGCCAACGATGACAACTAGTCAAGGCAATAACGAAAGCCTACGAAACAATGACCTGATGACGATGAACCAGCAACTGATCGAGCATTGATCAAACTGGCGACTAAAGAAACCCCACAGGCATCGAACACAACGCAACAATCGATCGGTCAAGCGACTATGGTCAAAATGGAAAACGAGGTGCGAAACCTGCAACCATATAAAGGCGATACAAGCTTCCAGAAATTCCGCAAATAACTCGAAAAAGCGTTGGTCCAAGATGGGATCGACGAGATACAAGAGAAACTCCGAGTCCTGAAAGCAAAAATGCACGGAAGAGCGGAGAAATACTTGGAAGTGTTGACACTCGAGAAAGCCAGAGAACTCAGCGACTATAGCGAACTGGTTAAGAAACTCAAAGAAACGTTCGCCGTACCAGACGTTGACGAACCACATGGACAAGCTGCAAAGATTACGGCAAACTGGAACGGTCAAGGATTTCGTGGATGGTCTACGAGTGTATGCAGAACGCCACCTGACCGCAAAATGTATACCGGAATCAATCGTCGAAGAGGTCCTCAAGTCCGCGTTGATCAAAGGATTAAAGAACGAAATCCGAAATCGATTAAGGGCGACAAAAGAAGAACCGTTCACGACGTTGACGGAGAAAGCCGAAGCAGTCGAGAACTCGGATCAACTAGTGACCCAAGGACTACAAAGCATAGGCGAGCAAATACCAAGGTATAGATTAATGCCATCGAATCAACTGAGTACAAACCAAACGAGACCGAACACCGGCCAACAAGCGATGCGTCCGCAACGGTGGAATAATCAGTCGATACAAGCACGCCAACCACAACAGCAAGAAATCGTGCAACCGTGGACGATACCGATACCAGTCATGCTAACACAGAACGGCATGAATTACCAGCAACCGGTACAACCATATTTACGAATCGATGGGAATGCAACAAGCAACGTCGCAAGCGATATACCCGGGACAAGTGTCGCAACAATAAACGCAACTGCAAACCAATTGGCTAAAAGAGCAAAGAATATCAATATCAATGGTAAATCAACAACAGCAAAATCAGCAGACGTTGTCGAACCAAACACCACCAAGGTGCAACAACTGTGGAAGGCTAGTCCGTAGAACAGAACAATGCTTTCCAAGAAATGCAGTGCAAAACAAGAAGAGTGCGAATGAAGAATCAGCAACAAAACCACAACCGATACAGAGTGGTACCAAAGCGCTCGAGTCCACATAACGATAGAATGACCAATGAACAGGCGAGATCGAGTAGAGTACAACAAAGAAAGAACACTCAAAAAGAACCAAAGCACACCGAAGATATATCGACTGAAGAAAAAATACAATTCGTAGCATTGAACCAAATAGATAAAACAGAAGAACACGAACCATGTAGCGACCCGACAGTACTGTCAAGATACTACATTGATGCGTACCTGAAAGGAACTAAGAAAGTTCGACGCCTAGTCGATACTGGGCCACAAATAACAATCACTAGGGAAGAACAATACGAAAAAGGTGAGTAAGCGAAATGGGGTTAGTTCGGCAAGACAACACGAAGCGAATTGAGTTGTGCAAAAAAGTATCGAACGCGCAATTACATACAAAATTTAAGACTAGCAGAAAGAAGCTGCACACAAGGTCAAAGAACAACAACGAAAAGGAAAACAAAGAACTAAGAAGCATCGAGTAATTGCAGTGGATCAAGAAGAACCCGCTTCTGAAACATCGTCGATATTCGAAACGGAGAAACAAGTATATACAACCAACCCAAAGGGAAGACAGTCAATGGTCCGACATCGAAAGCCAAGACGAAACAAGAAGAGACAAACAACTATATACCTGTGACGGACAAACTGTACAACCGAAAAAAACAATCGGAAGAACCTACGACAATGGAAAAGAGAAAGCTCCAAGAAAGAGAAGACTCACAGAGCCAAAAAATGGGACAAACAAGGAATCAATCCAAAAGAAAATCAAGCACAAAAAGGAAAGAACAACAACAGAAGGAAAAAATTGTAGTGATCGAAAACGTAATAGCAATTAATAGAGAAGAAGACCAATTATCCATAACTGTATCGAAACCTCTAAAGAAGAACAACCATTCGAAACAATTGGAGAAAACTCAGACGAAGAAGATACATTATTGTTGAACCGAGAAAGGCAAACCGAGCAACCATTATCACAACATCAAAAACTACCAAAAAGGAAAGTTCGAGTAGAACAATTGGAAAGAACGAACAATCAACGGACAAGATTGAGCGGAGTGGATCAAAGAAAAAATAGTCAAAAAGAACCGAAGACAATTGAAGACATATCGGGAGAAACGTTCGTGAGAGTGGGCCAAGTCGCATTACGAGAAAAGCAACAACAGATAATGAAGACAGAAGTACAAGAAGACGGAAAGCGTAAAGGTGACGTTTTCTGGGAAACAGCGGCAACAGGAAAAAACATAGAAAAGAACAAAGTACGAAAAGACACCCAAGGTCTCCGAAAGTCGAGTAACAAAACTCGAAATACAGTCGAACAAGATATTCTCAACGTGAGTCTACAGAATGTAGTCGTGAAAACTCAGAACCATCTGAGCGTGGGAAGAAGTCTTCAGAGCGAAGACGTGAATCTAATCGACCAAGATCGCGAGACTCGGAAGGATGAAGTCGGAGACAAGAGCCACGACAAGAATCAAAATAGTATTATTCGTGAAAGAAAAAGACCCATTCGGTGAACGAAACGAAGTTGTAGTAACAATCGGTGGTCATAAAGAATTCCAATCCAATCGGTGAACGAAATAAATTCGCATTCGCAAACGGTTACCATATCAAATTCAAATTCACAATCGGTGATCCCACTAAGCTCGAAACCTACAATCGGGATCGAAAACGACTTCAAATTCACAATCAGTGATCAAAGGAGCGATTCAACAAACGGTGTTGGAAAGAATAGTGCTATAATGGGAGAACGGAAAGATTCCAAACCAACAAGCTATTATCGAAAGAACGATCGAACAATCGGTGCACAAAGAATGGGCCGCAATCAATGACAGAGAATCGGAGTGACAAAATCGAACAAAGAAACCGACGCGATATAGAATCGGTAAAAGAACTTATCTCAACCCAACGGCGCCGGGGCCCGTCGACCCGAATACAACTCAGTGGTCTCAACTATCAAATTTCTGCACGATCGATAGGAAGATTAAGAACAGATATAACCAAACAGTTGTGCCAAAGAAGGTACTTAATGGAAGATCTGAACCGGACTTTCAAAGAAGAAAGTCTACAAAGGAACTTTCAAATAAATTAACGTTTTAATTTTCAATTTGAGTAATTGTTGTTATATAATTGTATTATTGTCTAATCATAATTCATGTTTTCAGGATTTATGTTTGGGGGACACTCGCAAGACCGAAGAAACACCCCATGACACAGAAAGATGAATTTAAGGACGGAAGTGAAAGAGTAAAATATAATTTTGGGATGGAGTTGATTGAAATGATCGAGATGGAAATCAGGGGCCGGTTAATAGAAGATTTGATGAATCGGATTTGGAGCGTCAGTGGTAGACGGTATTTCGGCGAAAGGGTTGAATAATGATCGAAAGAAAAGAAAAAGGAAAGTTAACAGTGATAAAAACACGATGTTGGCGCTGGCCTGAGAGCCAAAGTCAAGGGGTTCACCGCTCAAAACGTATCCCGCTAGCCTCTCAGGAATGCTCCTTCATCTTGTTTGGGAAACAAAAAGAGGGTCAGGTAAACAATTCGGGTTAAAACGGGATGCGGAAGTGAACTCAGGAGGCAAAGTTAAGAGCTTCGGCACGAGGTGTGCAGGGGTTCAGCACTTAAAACGTCCCGAATTAGCCCTTTGAGAGCACTTCACCATCTCGTTTAAAGAATCTCACGAATAGCATCAGTCGTGGATGCTACTCCGACAAACGGGGATGTCGGGGGTCTAGTAGGCTACCAGGGGTCCCAAAATTCCTAAATCATTAAATTCTTTATTATATTATTTTCCTAAACTTTAGGATTTTTAAAATTATTAAATTTCTAAGTACTTTAGCTAATTTACATATTTTCATTTTTATGTTTTATTAGCTAACATGGATTAGAGTTTTAGTTTCATTTTAAGTCAGTGGGGGGTTTGACTTGATGGGATTCGACGACTGTGCGGAAGTGTTGTTTTAATATATGATTAGGATTTTATTTAGTTTTGCTGTATATGGCGACTTAGCTAATACTCTGCTTGTATTTACGTGGAACTTCGGCTTGTGATATAGCATTAATGCTTCGGCGAAAAAGAATTTATGTTAACTATTCATGATGGAATTCATACTTGATGGGTTATAGATTACTTATTGATTTGGAATTAGGAGAGTGTTATACACAAAAGAATTGTGTTTATTGGTTATATTCGGAAACTAACGCAAAGAATTACGTTCACAGTATACTTGTAGCGGCTTATTTTTGCGATCTCACTGGATTTCCTGGAGTTTAAAGAATAAATGCCGTAGTACTTGATAGTTGGTAATTGGTTCGAAGCGTAAATAATTACGCAAAGTTTGGTAATTTTCACTTATCGGCTTACGGTGTTCTAAATGTTTGATCTATAAAATTGGTACTAAAGATTAGTGCCAAGGGTCATTGTCGACGGGTGGACACTGCTTAATCAGCGTGCTTTAACATTTTATCTTGTTATAATAAACATTGTTCGGTACGCGTTTGGTGCGCAAATGTCTAAACCGCGAGTGCTTCGAGTTAGCCACGCCGCAACGCGTAATATAAGGCATCGATACTGACCACTGAAAAGAAGGACGCGCACCGCTTGATGGTCCCGACGCCATTCTACTGCCCTCGAACCGCACAATATTTCGGTGACGAATCCCGTCTTTTTAATTCCTATAGTTGTCATAACAAAAATCCCCTGCCAACCTGTACTCCCAACAAAACGACTTAAAATAACACTTGGATACAAAGGGTAGCCTTGGTCCAAACCGGCCGCAAAACCTAAAATTTCCCCAATACCCATGGTATTTCACTTTTTCATCTATTATATTTCTCCGTCCCTTTTACGTCCTTATCCCAATTGTTTTGTTGATTTAATTTTCATTTAAACTTTATGCCTAATTTGCATAATGATCATTAATCTTCAGCTAACATACAGTTAACTTGTGTTTCTGTTGTTAATCAATCTAAGTTTTGGTTTCGTAGTGTCAACGACAAAAATTGGACAGCGAAAAGTACTTTCGCTTTTATATGGATAGTATGACGTAAAGAATTACGCTTGGGGCGAAGTTTAATATTGCATAATTTATAAATCTCGCATAAAGAACTATGCGAATAGTAATGCTTGTAGTTTGAATTTTTAGTTTAATTTGTTCAAAAGCTTACTGTTGGAGGTCCGATAGACTACTGGGGTCCAAAACTCTTTAAATCTGGCTTTTTCATTTTTTACTTAGTCCCTATGATCTTACCTTGGGTTTTTGTTTCTTAACATTATATTTCCTAAATCTTCAGCTTAAGCTTAACCTAATTTGCATATTTTGGTGTTGTTTTTTATTAACTAAGTCCTAATTTTAAACTTAATTTTAGTTTTAATCAGCCGGGTTGTTGAATGTTCTCGCAGAGCCGCATTGAAAATTGTTTACGTATATGGCTTAACAGTTTTATTTTTCTAGTTGATTTTATACAAGGTTACCTAGCTAACACATTGGTAGTCATATCTTACCCGATTCTAGCGGTATTTATGGCTTCTGTGCATAGGTGAGTTTTACGGAATTGATTTTCTGGTCACTTGATTTGGATTTCTAGTTTATTGCTTAGAAGTTTGAAGGATATTACAAGGCTTATGGAAAGAATTGCGCGTGGAGGAGCTGATTATTGGAATTTTGATAATTCGGAGCGTAAATAACTACGCTAAATAAACCTGTTATACGTATTGGATTCGGAATTGATACCGTGATATTTTTGAATGTGTGAAACGTTAACAATGGCAGGCTTCACAGATAATTATTTTTAACAAAGCTATTCTACAAATTAGCAATAATATTTTACCGAGTAAAAAGGAATGGCAATAACGTGTCTATTAGGAATGGGAACGTAACAACTGTAGTATACTAGTAATATTTCATAAATTTCGGCCCATTGTGTCGAGTGAGAAAACCAGGGCGAGTAGATTAGGGGGATCAGTGGTAGTAGCATTGCTTGTAGCCATTCGGGGTGGCTTAACAAGTAGTGCTAGACCTGAGAAGACCGGGCGAGTAAGGGGTGCGTATTCACATAACCCTTTGAGCCACGGATAGGTCCCAACTACTATTCTTGGCCAGCCATTCAAGGGCCACAATCTCTCTCTGTGCAATCAGCCATTCGGGGGTTGTTCATAACCAAGAGACTTCAACTGAATAGTAGTCGACCGCTACTAATCAGTTTTACATAAAGTAGTTCGCAGGTATTCGGGGCAACTGCAAATAAGGCTCAGGTTGAGGTAATTAATTAACCCTGCAGCTGGCTAGCCATGCGGGAGTCTGTTGTATGAACTCAAAAGCTTTAGTAAAATAACAATTAACCTAAATATATATATAACCGGTTGTCGCTTGAACTAAAAAACCATAAATAAGGATTGTACTAGCGTAAATCTAAGGACGTAGGCCAGGTACTTATATAAACGTACTAGGGAGTAACCGGAATTCCGGTTCCGGTTCCGGCAAAAATCGTGTTCCGGTTGCAGTTCCGGCAAAGGGCAAAAACCATACCGGAACCGGAATTCCGGTTTAAAAATTTTGTTTGAAATTTTCCACGTTTTTGCTTCATCCTGTAATCCAAACATATGTAATATATATTGATGATCATATATAATGATCAAGTTCCAATACAACCAAGCAAAAGATAAGATTAACTAACCAATTTGTCGTGTGAAACGTAAGTAGGGCACATAACTTCAGCAGGAATTTTTCATAATAACCAGCAGGAGTTTGTTAAATCAAAGCCAGGACGATACTTGTAACAGCTATTTTACACATCCAGAAGTCTGTGGGATACGTTGGAATTAAACCGGTCCAACTCGATAACAGAAGTACTTAGGGTATGCTTAGCTAACATAAATTGCGTCAAGCACCCGCCAGTGCGCTTGTAAACTTGGTAAATCAGTCTAAATTGAAGTAAACTAACGTTATCTGCAACGCAGCTAGAAACAGCTTTCTAGGCAATGAACTGTATTTATTGAAACTGTGCGAGCAGCATCACAGTGTGTCTCATTTATAGCATTCTGATTATAAAGTTATCATCATTATGATCTAACTGACGGGCACTGTTTGTCCAACGATAGCCTAAACAGTGTCTCTGACCACTGATCAGAAAATTACCTTCTATCTATTATTTTCTCTTAGAATCATATAAACCAATAATTTTAAGTTTCCTACAGGTGAACATGCAACAAACGTATGTGTAGTAAAGGGAGGTGACTGGAGACAGAGCGAAAGTGTGTATTCTACGCTACAAGCTTTGTAAGCACATTCGTTTTGACGCATTATACGCAATGGTATATAGTTTGAAGACATTTTTTGCTCTGAATGTCCAAAAACCAACATATTTCATCGATAAATAAACATTATTAGCTTCCTCAGTCTCTTTAAAGTTTCAGAAAGGCAACAATACAATCGCAATACATTAACTTTAATGTAAAAGTTATTTTAATGCATTTTAAATCCACTATACCTTCATTTCTTCCATCATCTGTTTTACTATATATAAATTTCGAACACCAGGTTCCGGTTCCGGATCCGGTTTAAATGGACGGTTCCGGTTGCTGGTTCCGGTTCCGGTTATTCCCTGAAACGTACGTTGTCAGCCATTCAGGGGCGATCGTATAAACCTCACAAGAGGTGACCGGTGTTTAAAAGTGTGTTCAAGTAAAGAGCCGAGTGCGGAAATCGGCGGACTATAATTGCTCAACTAGTAGTCAAATAGCGGTGTCACAGTCGACTGGTAACAACAGCTCAACATCGTGCCTTAATATTTATAAACCTTAAACCTTGTTCATTACGTGTTTGGTATTCGAGTATTTGAACAAGTGTGATCGAGCCGAGCAAGAAGCGAGCCGCAGCGCTAAATATAGGGCACGAATACTGATCACGCAAAAGAAGGACGTGCGCCACACTAAACGTCCCACCGGATACTACTGGCCACACCTCGAACCGCACAACCTTCGGTGGCGAATCCCGTCCCGTTTTAATATATACCGATAGCCGTCATAAGGAAAAATACCCACCAGCCCCTACCCCACTAGAAATCAAAATATAACAGTTCCCTAGCTAGTTGAAAGTATATACCAGCCTAGCCGACACGTCGTGTTCTTTTCTTGTTTATCGCCGACTTTCGACTTTACGCTATTACAGTGTGATTCACGACTTATCTCACAGCTTTACTTCAGGTTAGCGTAAAGAAATACACTTAGATAGAAAGTTATTGCAATAACGATCTATCTTTGAACTTTTTATGTTTATTTATTTTCGGTTAAGGAATGAATTAAAATTGGCTCAGAACTACACACTAATAGAATTAGCGATGCTTAAACCGTAACTAATAGGAAATTGATAAATCAGAGTCAAAACATCTAGAATATCGAATGGCTCTTTCGGGAAAGAACTGGCGAACAAATAGAGACGTTATCGAGGTGTAACGAAACAAAATTACCGGTGATAAGCCGGGGTTATTGTAGAGGGGGGCGACCCCAAGGATCGGCTCCCCCCTCCCGGCCAGCTCCCCCCTAGACACCGACCCCTACTTTTTGCAAAAACGCCCCTTAAAATTTACGTTTTTTTTCAAAAATTGACCCCTTAAGGGGTCACTAGAAAATTTAAAAATGGCTGAAAAAATTGTTAAATTGTAAAGACGATAATATTTCGATTTTAAAAACCTGTATAACGTAAGTCTGAAATACGTAACAATATATACACGCATATCGTAGGCTAAACGATCAATTATTTTGGTCAACAACCCTAAAATATGCATGTATATATAAATATTATGGCCAAAACTGAAAAAACCAGCGCCACAGAGGTATGTTGGGACACCTGAAAGAAAAATATATTGTATTAATTTATATAAAATTACTAACCCCTTAAGGGGTCATGACCCCTAGTTTCCGAAATGACCCCTTGCTACTGACCCCTTAGGGGTCAGTAAATTTTTCCGTTTACTGACCCCTATCTGGGAGGGCCTAAAATAACCCCGGATAAGTGTAGTCTAATCAAAAGTGGCGCTAAAAAACTGCCTTATTTTGTGTAGTAACATTTAAATAAACATTTCATTTGCGGCTTTGGTGCTTACTTATCTAAAATCCGAGTGAATCGAACTAATCACGCCACCACGCTAAGTCGAAGCGTATCGTCGCAGAGCGGATCATTCGCGGTGACAACCTCCCTTTGAGCATTGCTTATATTTATGCTATTCTGTGCTTGTACCTCTTGTTGTGCGTCTTCTTACCCTAGTTGAGTGCAGGTCCAATTATTATCAGGTTCTGACGACGATCTTAAGTTTGTGTGTATAGTTATTTGTGATGGCCCAGTGTCAATTTGCCCTCGGTGGGCGCAGGTTCGTCTATTTCCGGATACGGATGACGACCGGTACTCTCGTTGAACGCATTGCGCCTTGCATGGGGTCCTACCGCGCTAGTAATTTTTGAAATTTTGCTCAATATGTGTTCGTTGTCCGAATGGCGTCAGATCATGTTTAGTGCTCGTCCGTCCCTGATGAGTATGTCTTCCTAATAGTTCTTCTTCCTTTTGTTGGGCTGATCGTCAACACAGGATTTTACATTGTGCATTGTTTGATTTGGATCTGCGCTCTACATCGCATTCGTTGACTACCGACAAGCCATTTAGACGGCTCACCATAGTATTATTACAAAGTCCGCTTACCCTGTTCAGGCGCTGGGCATCGATCAGAGTGACTGTCTGTCTTGTCCCTACGAGCATCTTGTTTTTGTGTCATTGGAGTGTTAGCACACTCATTTGGTATCTTTTCTGTGTGCTCAACATTTATGCCGATAAATAATTCATTTTCGGAACTATCAGTGAAAACAGTTATGACAGGATTACTAAGTTATACTTCTGAGTCGTACCGAATCCTGATACAAGGCGGCAATTTCTCTGCTGATTTCGTCCTCATCCAACAGCTTTGTGATGTCAGCTTTGGTTCGGACACCTTTTTCCGGCGTTACTAGGGTTTCATCTCTCCTTTGACGATCTCAGCCTTTCATTTCAGCTTTATTTTGGGCAGTTAAACGGAAATTATAATTTCTTCGTCGCCCATGTCGATATCATGTGTAGTTGGAGCTGCACGCGGACGACGCATACGCTCTGTATTTTGATATTTACCCGGCTTTTATACAAAGGCATAATCAAAGTGCTATTTAAAAAACCGTAAGCTCGTTTGCGCACATTCAATGTTTGCAGTAACGGCGAATGATTCGTTATGGTTTTAAGATTGCTGAGCAGATAAGGCCTCAAGTGTTGCATGGCTCATACTACAGCTAAACACGCTTGTCCAGTTATAGAGTAATGTAATGTGCAATAGTGTCCGTATTTGCTGTTGCCATAATATATGACTTGTTCCTGACCATCACTGTCCTATGCCAGTATACTGGTAACTTGTCGTATCGTCAAGGTAGCGAGTTCTGATTGTTTAATATATATGTTATTTAGAGAGATGTACAAAGCAGGGAGTAACCGGAATTCCGGTTCCGGTTCCGGCGAAAATCGTGTTACGGTTGCGGTTCCGGCAAAGGCCAAAAACCATACAGAACCGGAATTCCGGTTTAAAAATTTTCTTTGAAATTTTCCAAGTTTTTTGCTTCATCCTGTAATTCAAACATATGTAATATATATATTATACAATGATCAAGCTCCAATAATGCCAAGCAAAAGAAAAGATTAAATAACCAATTTGCCGTGTGAAACGTAAGTAGGGCACATAATTTGAGCAGGAATTTTTCATAATAAACTGCAGGAGTTTGTTAAATCAAAGCCAGATTGATGCTTGTAGCAGCTATTTTACACATCCAGAAGTCTGTGGGATACGTTTGAATTAAACCGGTCCAACTCGGTAACAGAGTATGGCTTACGCAGAAGTACTTAGGGTATGCTAGGCTAACATAAATTGCGCCAAACACCCGCCAGTGCGCTTGTAAACTTGGTAAATCAGCCTAAATTGAAGTAAACTAACGATATCTGCAACGCAGCTAGAAACTGCTTTCTTGGCAATGAAATGTATTTATTGAAACTGTGCGAGCAGCATCACAGTGTGTCTAATTTATAGCAGTTTGATTAGAAAGTTATCATCATTATGATCTAACTGATGGGCACTGTTTATCCACCGCTAGCCTAAACAGTGTCTCTGACCACTGATCAGAAAATTACCTTCTATCTATCATTTTCTCTTAGAATCATATAAACCAATAATTTTAAGTTTCCTACAGAAGAACATGCAACAAACGTATGTGTAGTAAAGGGAGGCGACTGGAGGCAGAGCGAAAGTATGTATTCTACGCTCCAGGCTTTGTAAGCACATTCGATTTGACGCAGTATACACAATGGTGTATAGTGGAAGACATTTTTTGCTCTGAATGTCCAAAAACCGACATATTTGATCGACAAATAGACATTATTAGCTTCCTCAGTGTCTTTAATCTTTAAAGTTTCAGAAAGGCAATAATACCATCGCAATACATTAAGTTTAATGTACAAGTTATTTTTAATGCATTTTTAAATCCACTATACCTTCATTTCTTCCATCATCTGTTTTACTATATATAAATTTCGAAGACCAGGTTCCGGTTCCGGATCCGGTTTAAATGGACGGTTCCGGTTGCTGGTTCCGGTTCCGGTTATTCCCTGGTACAAAGCTATATATTGTACACCAGATTACAAAATTAACCATGAATTGTTGTACAAAGTCTGACCACAAAAACCTATATAGCTCTGACGGTTGGGGAGATGTTACCATTTCTATGCATTTTGGGCTAGAGCCCATGGAACAAATCGTGAAGCTGACCCTGTATCGTAAACAATGACAATTGCAGCACTGTAACTACATATAGGTTGATTTGTTCTAAAAATGAGACTAAAATTTATATAGCAGTAGCGGTTGCGGAGACATTAGCATTTTAGTTTTTTTGGTACTCTATTTTCACCAACTCTGAAACTTTAAAACAATGACAATATCAGCACACCATTTTCAATATCAATTTGTTTAGAAAAAGCGAAGAATGAAAACACCCGTATACTCTCAAGTGATTATGAAGATATTACCAGTTTCGTGTAATTTGGTCTCATGCTCCCTTAGAACCAGTTTTGACGCAAATCCCACGTCCGAAAGAGACGAATGCACCAAAGTATTTTGCTCTACAAAACGTGGTTATATTTACACCTGGCTGTCGACGTTATATAATAGGTAACGTAAGTTTTTGGACCTCGTCGGGGCTCCGCCCGAGCCCATTTGGCCCGGTTTTTCGGGGGAAGATGTTGGAATCGTGTTTCGCGCTGAATTAAAGAGCAGAAATAAAGATTTTAAACTTTCAAAGCGGCTATAGCGCGCATCACTCCGCACAGCTAAAGTTGAATTATACATGTTACTCTAAAAACCCAACGACGGTCATTGTCAAATTTCACCACTTCACGGCGATAAGAATTCTTCTTTTCACCCATTTCCTCACTACGCTTAGAATTCAATAACCAATACCACTTTGCTAGAATCTGTGTATAATACAAATGGCCTTTAATGGGGCAATATCCTAATACCGGAGGACTTGTAATTCGAATTTTTAATTCCTCGAAGACATTTTACGCCGCATCTGAATACAAATCCTTGAAATTAGAGAGCTTATGTTGTGATTTGTTTTTGGTATCATATACCAGGGCAGCTACTGTTCCATAGTTTTGCACAAATTGGCGATAATATGCAGTTAAACCGAAAAAACTTTTAATGTAAGGAACTGTGCACGGAATCGAAATTTTGTGAATTTATTCGGTTTTTATAGGAAGGTATTACGCCTGTATCATAACCATATGACCAAAACGCTATCTTTAAATCCATGCTTGCTGCCTATGCAAGAACCCATAGATTAGCCTCCATAGTCGTTGAAGCACCTGGCTAATATTGTACAAATGTAATAATGCGTATGTAATAATAATGTAATAATGCGTATGTAATAATGCGTGTGTGGTAGTTGTGGTTTGTTTTGTCTGGATAGTTGTGGTTCTAGTTTCGTTGTAAATTGTAATAATTTGCGAGTGGCTTGTGATCTTGACATTTCGCAAATGTTTGGCATTTCGGAACAAAATTATTACATATAAAAGTTTCAGAAAATTAATTTTATTAGTTCAGTCTTAGAAGCTAGAGAGCCGAAGTTGCCGTTTTGTGTGCAATAAACGAATAGTTGTGTTTCGCTAACAAGCTAAGCATATTTTCTTTAGCGGACGTGATCGTTTGCATAGCGGACGACTACGGCTGCCATTTAGCTTACTGTTTCTTGCTGGTTTTATTTATTGGCTGTTGTTTTGTGTCTTCCAGCTGCGGACGGGCTGCCGGCTGTTGCAAACTAAGCTATTGCTTCTTAGGAAACGGACTTCCCCGGCTGCAGTGCGGACGGGTGATAGTCTGATAGTCTGCGGAGAATCGTGTTAACGGACGTAGCCGGCTGCTTGGCGGACGGATTACGTTTGTAGGACGGACGCGCACGTTTGCGGTGCGGACGTGCGCGGCTGATAATACTGCAGATACGGACCCGTAACGAGCGTCGTTACATTTGGAGGTCGTACTGGGGACTGCAAGCAAACAATAGCAATCGCGGATCAAGTCACAGAATTTCGGCAAAGTGTCTGCCCGTAATCGCTTATCAACAGACCCAAGCTCTGCACGTGAAAACAGAGAAATTCAGCGAACTGTTGATAAAACAGACACTCAGTTGGCCTCTTTCAGAAGTGAAACTGAGAAGCGTTTCGCTGAAGTTTCAAGTGTGCTAAAGGACATCCAAAATTGTTTGTCCGCACTTGATACCACGTGTCACAAAGCACTACCGGCAATTAATACGCAGCTAGACGCCATACGTGGAGCCATTATAACTCAGCACGCAACCGCAGCTGATCAACACACTTCAGAACTGCAACGCTCTATAGCTAAGCTAAACGAAACTATTACTGAACATTGCGTTGCTATAGATAGACTGGCAGTTTCTAGTGGTGCTGCGGATACGGTACGAATAGAACAGCAGTGTAAGCAGGAAGAATTAGTCCGAACCTGTTTCGAAAAGGTCAGCACACATTTACAAGACACCAAGCAAAGTAAAGGTTCACAAATGAGCCAACGTGGTCCAAATATTCCGATTGTGCAATTTAATGGCGAAAAAGGCGACGATTTCAATAGCTGGCGCTCCAATGAGTTTGAAGTGAAATTTGCGGCTAATGGATGGCCAGACCAGAATAAAGCCAGTATTTTGGGTGTCCATCTAACGGGACACTCTCAGTTCATTTATAATGGTCTTGACGAGGATACAAAAAAGAACTACGCGCAGCTGGTAGCAAAACTGGAGTCGTCACTGATGACAGAGGATCGCAAAAGGTATCTTAGCGATCAGTATGATGTTAGAACACAAGGACAAACAGAATCTGTCGCCTGCTATGCACGGGCAATTACACAGCTGGCACAGTCTGCGTTGAGCTATATGACAGTGTCGGAGGAGAAGCAAACTAATCTGCGGAACAAGTTCATCGCAGGACTGCGTCCGCAGATTCGCGAAGAAGTTAAAGTCATGGGACCGAAGACGATGGCTGAAGCTATTCTTGCGGCAGAGCGCATCGAAACAAAGATTGGAGCCAACGCTGAGGTTACGACCGCTCTGGCTAATATCTCCAAACAGCTTGATCAAATTGGAGCGCATGCCAGTCATCAAATTACGCCGTCAGCTAATACGATAACGACGCAGCAGCCACCTTGGATAAATTCTCTAGTACAACGCATTTCAAAGCTGGAAGATATGAACGCCAACGTGACCCAGGCGCAACACGGATATGGTGAATTCCAACAACTATCGCGTTCTCACCCGAGAACCACTCCAGCGAACGTTGATTATTCACGCAGGACAGAATATGATCGAAACCGCAGGGAGTCTCCAATGTTTGCGCGACAGCAGTTCACTACTAATAATAGACCCATCTGTCAGCTCTGTAATAAAGTGGGTCATATAGCACTGGATTGTCGTACTAACCGCAACAGCAGGTATTCCACGAAGTTTTGTCAGTATCATAGAGCCCCTGGCCACAGTACTGAAGAGTGTCGCGCACGTGTACGCCAGAACCAATCGAATCAGCCAATCGGTTTATCAACCAATCGAAATTACAGCAGCCAAGGACGAATGCAACCACAACGTGGGCCTATTCCCAGGGCAAATATTATTCACACGATCGAGAGTACTGAGTCACCAGAAGAGAATACCGCCGAAAATGGAAATAGTTCATACGAAGCCGACTATGGACTTACGTCATTCATCGGCACGTTAACAGTAGATTCAGGATGCACAAAATGGCATCGTATTCAGACCGGATACCAAGACAGTTCGAATGATCAAGATGATACTGATATGACGCACCCGCTATCACGAGGATGTGAAAACGATAACGTTAATTGCTACACTATGAGCAAAAACGCAGTTGGCCCCAGCAAGCCAGTTCAGCCGGTAGCTGGAATACCAGTTGGTGGAATGCCGGGCATTAGTCGTGCTCGAGGTCGAGCTAGAAGTGGTAGCGGTAATATCGGTTTTAATCAAAGGCAAAATGGAGCGATTCCACGGCTTGTTCCAAACAGAGTTCCAGTGCTACAAGCGCGCTCACAGTGCCAATATGTATTCGTCGGCGACGATCAACTACAGCGTATGACAGCTATGCCAGGTGTGACCGTACGGTGGAGATATGGGTTGCGTTTCGAAGAAGTTGACACATTGGTCGAAGAAGCGCTGCATGTAAACACTTTGAGTACGACTGTTCCGGTTGTTGTTGTCATTCATGTCGGAGCGAACAATCTCAGCCAGGGCGGAAATTTTGGCCGACCGGAAGAAGTCGAAATTGCGCGATCTGTGACATGTGGTCTGCGACGTACGTATTCAGTGTTTAGTGGTACCACATATCGCATAGAACAAGTATATTGGTCCAACGTTACCGATCGTAACGATATTCCTTCACCTTACTTGCAGTTTTTCAGACGTTGTTTGCGAGCATCGGTTCATCCATTACCGGCTTCAGGCATCACATCATATGTACTGGATAATGACGACCTGTTTCGGAATCACAGTCAAGATATTCTGTCTCGACAGCCTTACTTAACCGACAGAGGAATGTTTCGGCTTGGTGAGTCCTTCTCCTACAGAGTAAATGGCTTTGCCACGCCGGAAATGCGTCGGCATGGTGTTCCGGATCCGGGTATCGTGCTCCACTCTGCAAGAATGTCTGAATTGGTTGAGCGTCGTATGTTATTTGGTGGATCAGTACCTTGCTTCGAGAATTTACCTGAAGACGAACAACATCCACCCGAGCAGCAGCCGGAGCATACTCTATCTCCGCGTGAACGTCTAAGGGTGCACTTGATGACAGAATTTAACGCAGAACGGGAGGAACGACTTGACGAAGAAGCTGAAGAAGAACGGGTACGACAAATCGGAATCCAAATACTTGAACGGTCTCGACGGAGGGCACCTGAATCCCGTCTAGATGTCGGAAACAGGGGAACGACTACCAATGTAGAATCAGCGGAAACTAACCCTACGCTGACCCGAAGGCTTCGTATGAAATTGTTCGATTTGTATGTGACTTCAGTGGTGTCAGCATGTAGCCACCCACCAGAGCTACGTCGCAGAAACCTATCTGCTGAGTGCATAAGTTCGTTGCTTGAACCGAGACATGACGAACCACAGAAATGCGGAAAGAGCGTAACGGTGATGGATACTCCAGCTGATCAGCGCCGTTTCAGACTAGTTAGCAGCATGCCGTCAATTTTTTTGCTGATATCAATTTTTTGCGTGTTGTGTAACTTTTCCTCAACTAAGGGAGAACTTCAATTCCCCAACCCGCTCGTCTGCCGCGCGACACAACACCGACAAATCTGGCGATTGCCTCCGCCTATAAAATGCGTGTTCTCGTCATCGCAACGTTTGCCACAGCCGGTTGACTCCACAATACTGCTGTACAAACGCAATATCGTGAAGTACGTAACCGAAGCGTGGTTATGTCACAAAGTAACTCGTGAAATGCGGACATTTACATACTTTTTTAATGATGAAAATCTTAAAGAATCGAAAACGATTCACGAACCAGTCAGTCTTGATGAATGTCAACGCATGCTTCGCCACAAGATATGCGGTAGCGAACCTATGAAACAAATTGGAAACATTTGGACTACTGATAAGAAGTTAGAATGGCAATACCCAGGAGGCGGTATTCACTGTTGCTCCTGGAAGACTTTCCAAGTAACGAATTGTTTTTTGACGACAGCCAAGGTATACAAACGGCATTCGCAACAATTTCCGGAGTCGACAGCAGGTGATTTGTCGAATTGTGGTTACGAAGAAGGCTCCTGTAGCTTGAGCGAAGGTAAAATGCTTATTTGGAAACCTAACCAAACGGAAAAATGTGACATAATTCCTTGGAAGCGGATGGCAGGTAAACTTAGATCTAAGCAATGGCTTTCCAATGATGGAACATTGGCATTAACCAGCCACGGAAGTAAGAAATTGGTAGACTGTAGTGGAAGATCAGTGAGACTAAGCGACCAGGGCATACCGTTCAGGATAATCGATAGTAAAGCTGAAAAGTTTTATCGTATTCGCAGGCGCCGAGATATAACCGCATCGTCTCTTCAGCCAGTGGGTGTCGTGACATCACAAGTTATGGCCGCAGGGTTGCAAGCATTGGAAATTCATGTGAGAGAATCAATGTCGTTTACCTTTCAGCATGCCCTCGCCGCAACGTGCGGTCAAATGAAGAACGCGTACAAAGTTTTGGAAACTTCCATTGTTTCTAACCCAACACTTGCAATGAGGGTGCTACTTGGTCATCGAAACCTCATTGCGTTGTCTGGGGGCAACAGCATTCAGGTGTGGCCATGTTATGAGCTTAAAGACAACCTATTTGAGGTGGAAAGAATGAATAATTCGTGTACAGCGGAAATTCCCATTAAATTTACGATAGGAAATCACACCTATTACGGTTATCTTGACACAACGACGAACATAATTCAACAACATGCACGATACGTAGATTGCGGAACTTACGAAACTTTGCCGGTGACTCTAAGATCAGGATCGTATTCGTATTTGCGGACCGGTCATTTAGTTCCGCTCAAAGGAGTACACTACCTACCTCGCTTTGTGACTGATATGAATATCTCTGAATTGCCGGAACTTTTGTTTCATCCAATTATTATGTACCGCATGGACGAGATGCGCAGCCATATATCTCTGAACGACATTTGGCATGCTTATGATCAACAGAGGAAAGTATTTAAATTGTTAGGGATAGAATCAGACGATCAGGAACCGGGGATAGCGGCATCCAAAGTAGCAGCTGGAATAGTCAAAGTGGGTCTGTTTAGTTTTCTTACAGGATTCAGCTTTGATCCAATACAATGGTGGATATTTGGTTGCTGCAGTTACGTAACGATACGGGTAGTATGGAGTGTGGTTGCAAAGCGATTGGTGGTAAAATTGTTGAAGATAAATGATCTAGCACAGTGGAATATGCCAGCGGCGTTTGGACGTCTACTACGAAATCCTGGTTATAACACTAGTGGATGTAACAATGAGGTCAACGCTTCGGCCGTTGAACATCAGTTCCGTCCTGTGTCGGCTACCAACATTGAAACAAGCCACCGACAAAAGTCGATAATAGATAGTACGAATAAGTGTTCAAGTTTCCAGCCGTACAATTTGGTAGCTCTACAAAGCAACTACGAGGATGGTACAATCGACATTATCGTAAATGGCATCAAATTACATGCACTTGTTGATACGGGAGCGCAGGTATCATTGCTCTGTGCCACGGTCGCTGGTCGATGCAGTAGTGTTAAGTCTGGTGTACCAACTGCACAATTTGACAAAGTGCGCTCAGCGTCTGGTCACCTAATGAGGATTGAGGGTTTTATCGATGTCCATCTCGTATTAGGGAGATCAGAATATCAAGGAACCATGGCAGTTGCGACTACACTGCCTTATGAAGTCATTATTGGACGAGATTTACTGAGACAAATGGGTGAAATTAAGGTTGACTTTAATAAAGGTCAAATGTCACTTGGAGGCGATATCGTTAGTATGAATATCGTGCCATCGGAGCCAGATCAATTAAAGGCGACTCTGATTGAAACGGTTAGTGTGCCCCCGAGAACCGAGGCTGTCCTAATGTGTTTCGTTGGACTATACGAGCCTAAACCAATATTATTGCAGCCCTTGATCAAAGTCCGCCAAAATCTGGTTGTGGCCTGCACTGTAGCATGCCCGGACTCTGATGGTAGGGTACCGTTACGTGTTTTAAATCCTGGTGGTGATCCGTTGGAAGTTTACAGTGGCACTAGATTGGCAACGGCGAACACGTTAGCTCCAGACAGAATGCTAGAGTTGGATGTTCAGAAATATAGTTCGGACAAATCGCTTTGTTCAGCTTTAATAGACAGCCGTAACCCACACGCTATACAAAATACGGGAAAATTCGAAGCGCTAGACTTATCGAACTGTGCACTTACTGAAAGTGAACAGAAACGCCTATTAGAATTATTACATGAATTCGAAGACATATTTTCTGAAGGGGATCACGATCTTGGTACAGCGGCTCAAGTGCAACATTCGATTGATACGGGCAATGCACATCCGATCAGACAAAAGCCTTACCGAACAGCGTTTGCGCAAAGAGAGGTGGTAACGAAGAAGATCAAAGAAATGAGAGAAAATGGTATTGTAGAGCCGTCGATTAGCGAATGGGCATCTCCAATTGTGCTAGTCAAGAAAAAGGATGGCACATGGCGATTTTGTGTTGATTATCGGAAACTCAATGCGGTAACAAGACGCGACAGCTACCCGATGAAACGCATTGACGACGTAATGGGATCATTAAGTAAAGCTAAACTTTTCTGTACTCTTGACATGCAAAGTGGTTATCATCAAATTGCTATGGACCCAGCGACACAACATAAAACAGCATTTATAACACACGAAGGATTGTATGAGTTTAGGAAACTGCCGTTCGGGTTAACGAACGCACCAGCGACGTTTCAACGACTAATGGAAAGTGTTCTTGCTGGACTCGATTGGAAGATATGTTTGGTATATCTTGACGACGTTCTTGTTGTTGGTTCGACAGGCCAAGAATTGCTCGACAGATTGCGTCAAGTTTTCCAACGGTTTCGTGTCGCTAATTTAAAACTGAAACTCAAAAAGTGCCAATTCGGGCAAAGCATGGTATCATTCTTAGGACATACTTTGAGGTCAAACGGATTTTCGCCAGAATGTTCAAAAGTAAACAAAGTTTTGGGCTGGCCTGTTCCGAAAACTGCTAAAGAAGTACAGAGTTTCATGGGATTGGCGTCTTACTATAGACAGTTCGTGTGGAACTTCGCAAAAATAGCCAGTCCTTTACACAATCTGTATAAAAAGGCCACTAAATTTGTTTGGACTGATGAGTGCCAAAAGGCATTCGATAGTCTGAAGCAAAAGCTAGCCACGACACCAGTTTTGATGTTTCCCGACATTTCAAAACCATTCATAGTGCAAACTGACGCGAGCGATGAAGCTATTGGTGCTGTACTGAGTCAAGTGGGTGAGGATGGCAAGGAACACCCGGTTAGCTTCGCCAGTAGAATGCTAAATAACGCCGAAAGACGATATGCTGTGATTGAGCGTGAAACATTGGCGGTTGTCTGGGCAATCCGTCATTTTCGACCATATTTGTACGGTAAACAGTTTTCTGTAGTAACCGACCATCAGCCTCTCAAATGGTTATTGTCCATACGTGATCCACACGGACGTCTTTGTAGATGGAGTCTCATACTACAGTCTTACGATTTTGTGATTACTCACCGACCGGGGAAAGAAAATCGAAATGCAGATGCTTTATCGCGACGCCTGGATGGGGATGACTATCCTACGTCAATGGGTAGTTTTGAAGAGTGTGAAGCATGTACGCGTATGTTGAAGTCAAATAGTAACTCTTCAGAAGCAACCGTTTCTGCAATAACGGCAATGCAGCGCGTCGTGATAGATCAGGCCGAGTCAACGCTGGATATGCGTGAAGAACAGCTTGCTGACGATTATGCAGCGGATATCATGCAGAGGTTGGAACACGACGATAATCAGGACGATACTGAATTGTGGTATTTGCTAAATGGAACACTATACCGGAAGTCTAGCGTGCGGGGCCGAAGGCAATTGTATGTTCCAATGTCATTACGTGAACAGGCTCTTAACGCATGTCATGATCATTTATTTGGTGGTCATATGGGTGTTCGTAAGACGTACCAAAAGCTAGCTGAGCGGTATTATTGGTCAACCATGTATTCGGACGTAAAACGATGGTGCCTAAGCTGTGCAGCATGTGCCACAAGAAAGAATCCCGTTCGGTGGACAGTGCCACCGCTCCAACCAATAAAAGTCGTTGGACCGTGGTACCAGATAGCTTGTGATATTGTCGGTCCGTTACCACAAACAACAGCGGGAAATAAGTACGTGATCGTATTCATGGATTATTTTACAAAGTGGGTAGAATGCTTTGCACTATCTGATACTAAAGCTATAACGATCGCTAAAATACTGGTGGAGCAAATTGTTTGTCGCTTTGGAGTTCCAAATTGTTTACTTAGCGATCGTGGAGCGAATCTTATGTCAGAAGTGCTTCGCGAAGTCTGCAGCTTAATGGGAGTCCGCAAATTGAACACTACGGCGTACCACCCAGCATGTGACGGGATGGTAGAGAGGTTCAATCGCACCATGGAAACAATGATCAGCTTGCACGTCAATTCCAACCAAACGAACTGGGATACTATTTTACCGTACATATGTTTTGCATACAGAAGTAGTGTACATGAATCAACCGGCGAAACACCGTTTTACCTTAACTTTGGTCGTGATCCAGCACTGCCGTTGGATCTGGCATTGCGAACACAAATAAGTGAAAATGCAGATAGTTACGCATCCGATTTAAGTGTTAAGCTAAGCACGGCGTGGGAAATCGCAGAGCAGTGTATAGAGAAGGCACAAGTGGCGCAAAAGAAATATCATGATAAAAAAGCCAGGAATGTTGCATTTATTGAAGGGGATAAAGTATATTTACATGTGCCGGTCGTACCGCGAGGAAAAACTAGGAAGTTATATCGACCCTGGCAGGGGCCTTTTCGCATAACGAAACTTTCTAGCGATGGGACTGGTGCTACCATTGAGCCAGTAAAGAGAACAACGCAGTCGATCCCAAAGCGTGTTAATGTACGGCGGTTAAAATTAGCTCCACGCGATGCTTTCATCTCACATAAACCGTTACCGCTGTTAGACACCGCGCCTGCGTACGGCAACACATCTGGAAATGCACTGCTTCCTGAAACGGTGCAGGACAAGGCTGAAGTAATAGGATCCGAAATGAGTGAGCTAAACACTGAGATGGCAGCACGACGTCAGTCAGATAACAATATTCAAGCGGACTCATCTAAATCAACGTTCAATATTGCACGCTTAGCTAATTCAAACCAACGTAACTATTACAACTTGCGCCCTAGAGTTAATAAAACTTAACACGGTACGAAGTAATAAATTGCATTTTCTATGTTATTAGGCTGTAATTAATAAATATAATCTACCACATGTGTGCATAATTAATAAACACTGTATACCTATATATCAGGTTATTTTGTTATATATTAACAGGAAATTTTGATTTTCAGTATAAACCGATTAACTAAACGTCGTAGTAATCTATATATTAATTGTTAATTATTTATGTAAAACCATATGGAAGTACTTGGCGAGGAACCAAATATAGAACTACTTGATGGCGATTTTAACGATGTGCAACCACATTTTGCCTTTTGCAAATTTATTCATGGGAAAACTGCGGGTCGACATGCATGGTTTGACATTGAAAAACCGAATATTGAGAATCACGTCACTATGGTATTAAGTAGCGCTTCTCACGAAGTTTGTAACATAGCGATCAAATTAATAAAATGGAATGGATATCGCAAGAAAACGAACAATGGCAAGGAATCAACGCTAGGTATAGCTGGAAAAACTGATGAGTTGCAACGTACCGCTGTATCATCTAATACAGGCTTTGAAGAGCCAGAGTATGCGTCAAAATTCGCAAAATGGCAGCCACAGTTTGAACAAAAGTGGTCAAATGCTCGTATAATGCCACCATGGCGCCCATCAGAAAGCGATCGAACTGACTATGACCCGGTTTCTAATTTTCGGGTGCCGGGAATGGAGCGTTTACGCAGTTATTGCAAATCACCGGATGCGTTCGGTAAACGAGAAGCTGAGCTTGCGGCGTCTGTCACAAACGGGAAGAAGGAAATCGCGCCACCGATAGCTGCGCAAAACAGCTCGAAGCTGGGTAGTAAAGAAGGGTTTAGAGGAAAAGGCCTTGTCAAAGTACCATTCGTGGTACCATGCGATAAACTGGCATCAGCAGAATTGAACTTCAGCGATCCTCGTACTGAAAAGCGCTCAATGCTAGTACCATTACCAAGTTTCGCAAAGAAAAGTAAATGGATAGACCAACAATGTTGCAGCGTACCACGAATGTTAGAGACAGGCAACGACGTTAGTGCTCGTAGTAATGCCGTCGAAATGCGCAATACTATGTCCAGTGTATCGACGGCTGCTGAACTTAATCTAAACACAGATAAGTTTGTACCGCTAAATCAATATGTTGGTGCAACAACGCATGCTGCTATTACGACTCGTCCAAACTTAATCGTCACGGTAGACAATAATTTAACATCAAAAAGCAATGTTTGGACCGCCAGTTCAATGCGCCCTAAATTAAGTGTCACGGTCGCCAACAGGGCGGCAATACCAAACGAACTACGGTATGAAGGATTTGCACGACCAACCACAACTGAACGCGATTCCGGTAAAGTGTACACGCCGAAAGCTAAGCGCAAGAAAAAACGCGGAGCGGGAGCGGAACGAAAACACGCCAATCGATACTGGGGACACGGGCCTGGCGCTCCTAACAACGGAAGCGATTATATGGCGTAGCTATACCTCAGCAACTTTATTGTATACAGCTTGATACAACAATATTTGCGTAACCATTACCGTATCAACAACTTTGTATCTGTATTGACGATGCGATTTTGTACATCAATATTGTGACCGTTTTTAACTATGCTCCTAACTTCATGATTATACGCCTTATTAGCTGCGCTTACTCGTTTACGACGGCAACTATCTTAACAATAAGAAACTTCTTTGAAAAATATATATATGTCAGTTTTTCGTTCAACCATGTTGCAACAGTTTACACAAGAGCGTTCGTGTTGTGTAGTGTGATCCTCAAGTAAGCATCAACGTACAATTTTGCGCTATATTATATCGCATGGTGGGCCATGCTTACATCAGAGGGGAACGAATGTAATAATGCGTATGTAATAATAATGTAATAATGCGTATGTAATAATAATGTAATAATGCGTGTGTGGTAGTTGTGGTTTGTTTTGTCTGGATAGTTGTGGTTCTAGTTTCGTTGTAAATTGTGATAATTTGCGAGTGGCTTGTGATCTTGACATTTCGCAAATGTTTGGCATTTCGGAACAAAATTATTACATATAAAAGTTTCAGAAAATTAATTTTATTAGTTCAGTCTTAGAAGCTAGAGAGCCGAAGTTGCCGTTTTGTGTGCAATAAACGAATAGTTGTGTTTCGCTAACAAGCTAAGCATATTTTCTTTAGCGGACGTGATCGTTTGCATAGCGGACGACTACGGCTGCCATTTAGCTTACTGTTTCTTGCTGGTTTTATTTATTGGCTGTTGTTTTGTGTCTTCCAGCTGCGGACGGGCTGCCGGCTGTTGCAAACTAAGCTATTGCTTCTTAGGAAACGGACTTCCCCGGCTGCAGTGCGGACGGGTGATAGTCTGATAGTCTGCGGAGAATCGTGTTAACGGACGTAGCCGGCTGCTTGGCGGACGGATTACGTTTGTAGGACGGACGCGCACGTTTGCGGTGCGGACGTGCGCGGCTGATAATACTGCAGATACGGACCCGTAACGAGCGTCGTTACTAATGACGATCGTTTTGTATTAAACGCAAGACCAGTTTTCATCACTGCGTTTTCGGCAAATCATTTTGATGTAAGAAAGTGTTATAAATTTAGCATTAGTACATGTGTAACATAAAAATATTGACGTTTATGCAAATTAGGCATCTGGTGAACGCTGATTTATATTATTGTGATGATTGAGTCCATATTAACTGAAGCAAGATCATTTCCTACAGTTCATTTTGTTGAGTTTAGTTTATACGTTCGTGGCGTTTTCGATAGGCGTTGTAGTCTATTAAATAACGCTGCGTTGTCGCTCACCAGGTATTGGCGATCTTCTATTACGCCTTATTGTTTTGTTTTATTTGTTAAATAAATGTTGCTTTGTGGGAATGCTCTCAGGCTTAACCTACATGCTACCATAGCGATCGCCCAACTTGAATGCAATAGCCGTTACAGAAATATTTGTTTACAATTGTACTGAGGCTTTTGAATCACTTTGAGTGATCAGATAGCTTAAATACAAGATAATATTGTTTTGTAGGAAAGCAACAATTACCGAACATGCTGAGTGTGCAAACCGAAATATTAGCTGCTATAATACCTGAATAATAATCGGTATTGACACAAATAGATATTTGTGCTGTTCGCCTATGAAAACCAACGCTTGTGTTAACATTATTCTGAGTTAACGCCGCGCATAATTCCTATATACACAGAAGCAACAAAATGTTAATTCCACTACCAGTATCTAGATTTAAAATTCTTTTACTGAAACATTAGTTTTCAGGCTGTACAACTTGGATTAAACTAATTTTATAACCAACTTTAATAACCAATTCCGATAATTTTGACATACATAGTACAAATTAACTATTTTTTATTAAATTATGTAAAGTACGTTCCTGAGAACTCCTGCTGTTACGTGACGGTTTATTCGCCATCGCACAGCTTTTTGGGTTTTTTTTCAGGAAGCCATCGACTGTGTCTTGCGTTCTTTTGCAACACATATCCAGAATGAAACTGTTATCGTTTACGATATGGGCTTATCAGGCCGGCAACACAGTAAATTTTTTCAGAAATTCCCGTTTATCAAGGAGAATTCCAGTAAATTTTTCATTTTATCCGCCGTATGTTGGCCGACTCGAAGAATATTGGCGGAAGCCTTTGATTATTGCTCACGCACTACGGACGGCACCTGCGGTATGGTGGATGGACACGTCGGTAGTGTGGCGGAAGAGTAAGTAAATTTCTAGGTGCAAGTTTTAGATCTTGAGTTTTTGGAATATGAAATTATAGGTTTCTAAATTTACGTTTTTAAAAACATTTGTCCTCTTAGAACATGAATATAAAGTAGCACCGACTGACTTAATTAAAGTCATACATATTGTGTATATACTTTGATAGAATCACATGAAACAGAATATTCTATCAGTACGTGAACGTAACAAAAATTATTTCTCTCATCATAAGAAACCCAAACATATCACCTGTGACATTTCATATACTCGAAAAACTACCTATGGCTGTCCAGGAAGCCGGTTATTCGAAATGAAATTCAAATCTGAATATTATACTAGCGAACATATACATGCATAGACCCAAGTTGATTACCGAGATAATGCCGGATTTCAGAAAAATTTGTAAAATGTTTTGATGAGCGATGGGTTCTTTACACCCGTCCGAGCCATAGACCATTTAGTTTCAAGATAATAATCTCCACAATATGGGCGTTTTTGGTGATAATTTTCAGCTATAATAATTTCAATCGCAGAAGATGTGGCAAATGTCAAGCTGAGAGGTGTATACTAGTAGATTGTGTCGTCACCTAAATATATGCCTAAATACACCTAAATACAAAGCTCAACCCTTCGAAACATGAGCTACTGTGTATTTTGTACGATGTTGAATAAACTTTTGCTGTGTTGCTACACTGAAAATACGTTTGTCCTTAAAAGAAATTTCTTTGATTTTGGCACCGCAAGATCTTCTTTTAATGTTCAAGGAACTATTCTTTGAAACTTCAATGATAATTCTTAATAAGATATATCTTTAAAAGATGATTCGTTTTGCATCACCAGATACTCTTTTAAAGTTTAAGGAACTGTTCTTAGAAATTTTAAAGATAATTCTTTATAAGAATATTCTTCAAAAAGTAATCCTTTGAAATATCAAATAAGTTTCTTTGAATTTTAAATCAATCTGGTGCAAAAAATTAAAGAAACTTCTTTTAAACTTCATAGAAATAATTTTCAGCGTAGATTGAACCAGAATTGTTCTGGTGAAATACTCGTCTGGTTGCCACTAATATGTATAGGAGCTGCTACTTGGTTTTTAACACACCTCGCACAGCGACCGTTCAAAAAATAAAACTATGCAGTACACGATAAACATTGTTTGCATAACACTTAGCGATGTACACTGGGTTCATTTCGACTCATTGTGCCGGAAAGCGTTAAACCTCTGCCTAAGCTTAAGCTTGGGACCTTTATTATATGAGCCAAATACTAAATCTAAAAGTCGGGGGGCAACACTATCAGCTCAGTCATATTGTGTCGAGATTTCTTGAATTAAATTCTTTTAACTGCTATTAATATTCTTTTGTTACAATATACAATAGGTCATAGTTTGTGTTGCCTGCTAAAATGATCTGTATATATCAGGTCTACAAATGTCTACAAAGGTCTACACATGACTGATTTTGCGCTGAAATTAACATGTTCTATATATAG